>CAKNXH010058457.1:23845-77041 GCA_932178445.1 Andricus quercusramuli | reverse complement strand
AATACCAATCCGATTTGGCTTTCCGTCCTCCCGGGTTTTTAAAAAAATACTTGATTGGCCAATCAAGTTCTAGCAGTCCCCACCATGGGGCACTCTGGCCAATCACAGGCATCGTAGAGAATACATATATAAGAACAACATAACCTGAAACTTCAGTTTCAGGTCAGCCCTGAAGAAGTGAACTGCAATGTTCACGAAACGTCGGCAACATTCATAGTTTCGCACATGATTGAAACCCGAAAAATCTTTAAATTTTAAATTCTAAATTTTAAATTTAAATTTATTATAATGAATCATCGTGAAAGTATCAAATTTATTATTGTTTAAACTAATCTATATTTATTTATTGGCTACTCTTTCCTCTTCCCTGTGCGAGATCTTCGATCTCAACTAAAACGAGTAACCTAATTAAAAAGGAAAGTATTTTACGTTTTCCATGACGTAACACAAATATACACTCGCTAAACCATAAACAAGTTGAGCTATTTCATCTACAAAGCTTCCTGGTTCATTTTCACTGAAACAACTATCTTTAAAAAAAAATAAGCACAATTTCACTGAAAATTGGCGTACATTAGTCACAATATACATGTCTCACTTACCCAAATTTCCAGTGTGTTTTTGAGTTTCATTGACTATTTATATACTTCATAAATAAGGGAACTTTTTCATAAGTTTCCTTTTCAAAAAATTCAGTCAAATTCCACTGATTTTTAATCCAGAAAGTGGTCATTGGATAATCAGTACAAAAATTCATTGAGAATCAGTCATATTTCACTGATTAAACACTGAAAATCACTGTTTAAAACTGTAAAGTATTTAATTTCATTGTCGCATCAGTGAAGCATCACTGATTATTAGTGCATTTTTTACTGATTTTCCAATGACAACTTTCTGGCTGAAAAATCAGTGAAATTTGACTGATTTTTTTCGAGAGTGAATTTAAGGGAAAGTTTCTACTTAGAGAAAAAGTTGTCTTGAAACAAAAGCATTGTCCTCTTGCCATTTTTGTTTTGCACGACGTGAATATGCCAGAATCAATCGTAAAATGCGAGCTCATAGATGTAGAATTTTCATTATTCACCTCTGACGTAACTTTTTAGTCCCTAGAAAGTAAAAAGTACTTTTTACTCCCTAGGGCGTAAAAGTAGTACTTTATTCCCGCTTCATAAACGTCGAAAAGGGCTGAAATCATGCATGTGTCGTGAAAAATATATCTATAAAATAACTTTCAATTTCGAGATAAAAACTGTACAATTTATTCACTAAATAATATATTTGGGAAGATAAAACATTATAAGACATCAGCGATTTTTTTATGATACACATTGTTATCTCGTTTCAGTTTCACCTTAATTTTATATTAATCAAAAATTCCGCAAACAATTTTTTTTCTATACCATAAAGCCATTTCCCTTTCGGTGTAGGCGTGACACTACCCGATTCGGGTAGTGTTTCTAGGTGGATTATTTACTACTAGTACTACTAGTGTGGGCTCACCACATCCACGACGAACCAACAGCACGCAGTATTCCCGAACGGTCACCCATCCAAATACTAACCGCGCCCAAAATCTTTACTGTTTACAAAATGAAAATATCATCCATCACCCAAAATGAAAATATTAGATAATTCAGTAAGAGGTCTATTCATGAGGTGCCATTATCGAGATTTTTTTTATTTCAATTATCGAAATTTGATTCATAATATTAGCTTAATTTTGAAAGATTTCATTTTGTAATTTAGGTTGCAGTTTGTCATTTGCAAGGAAAGTTTCATACCAAAAAATCATTCCCAAAATTCAATTTATAGACACAAAATATGATACAAAATAAAATCAAGTTTTTATTGCCTTCATGTACTTAATTTTCTCCATAAAACTCCATATTTTATATGCAAAGTTTTATTTGGATTAAATTCATACTTTAAGTTAAAAGGGACACGTACGATTTTGCAGAGTGTTATTTTCTATGCTCATTTTTCTTACAGGATTTTCATAAATTCATCCAAAAATACTTCAAATCTTTTTTTTCACAATTTTATCTTCGTAATTTTTAATATTAAAACGTACAAAATTTCGACCAAAAAACTATTGAAGCAGTGAAACAATTATCTTTATTAGTCAAAAATGCAAATAGTTAGTAAATCAGTAATTCATTTCATACTAATGCGTAATCGATAAGTGTTTTAAATAACTGAAAAAAATGTACGCATTTTTCAATATTTCGAAACGAAATTCGTAACGAAAATTCTGTAGCGCAGGACATTAGACGGGAGAACTTGGACTCGATTGCCTGTGCGCGAACGGGAGAAGAAGAGAGAGAGAAACACGGTCGAACAGTAAGGAGTGGGTTTCAGAATTCCCCTCTGAAACTTCTCCTCCGCTTTGCTGCCTCGAGCTCGAAATTTCTTCTATCGCTCGCTCTGTAAAATTTCACTTTTGCCTAGTAGGTCCCTTTTCTCGGATCGTGTCACATATACAAAAATGTTTCTTAGGTTCAAGCTGAATAAATTTCAGGTTTGACACATTCATTTTTTTTTTTAATGTGTGCATATGACTCAGTAAAAAAAACATATTTTTGCACATTTTCAAAAAAATGGTAACTGAGCAAAAAATTTATTTTTAAATTTCGCAATTTTGAATTTCAAATGAATAAGATAATTTTTTAACAAAATAGTTCTTCTTTATTCATAATGTATCCCCTAAGGGTTTACATGACTTCCATTTCTTACAACACTTCCTTCTACATGTTTTATAAAATCTTATCCTTACTATGTACTAGCGCAATTTGGGACGTGTTAGCGAACGAGTGAGCGAGTGATCGAAAGCGAGGGAGAGAAAGAGAGAGAGAGAGAGCGGTAACGCAAACGCATCTTAATTTACTTATGCTATTACATAATCATTACTTACAATCTTTACGCTTCTTATTTAAGCGACTTCCGTTTCCTTTTTCTTTCACTTCTCTTGTACCTCCATTTTACCATTCTTTGCATCCATTCATTCATTCTTTTTCAGTTGCTCCCCTAGCATCCTCTAACTCCTTCATCCACTCTTCCCCCAAACCATCATCCCCTAGAATCTCTACCACATTCTCTTGCCAGGTTCCTTTATCTTCCATTCCTCTCCTACATCCTTCCCATACATGCTCCCATGTTTCCTCTTCCCATTCACATATTCTGCACTTCCTGTTATCTCTCTTTTCCCAATACATACTTGCCCTTACCTCGTTTCCCAATCTAAATCTTGCTATTCTTGTCCATCTTTTCTCTCCCCATCCCTTTTCTAAATACTTTGGCACTCCTTCCTTTTTTATCATCTTATACCATATATTATATTTTGATTCCTCAATCATCCCCCATCTTTCTATTAATTGTCTTTCTCTCTCCCTTTTTTCCACTTCTTCATAGTTGACTCCAGTCCCGTCCTCTATATCTCTATCCTTAAAGAACTCCCTCCTTTCTTGCTCCCATCTCGTTAATTCAATCGCCCTCCCTCTCCTTTCTTCTACCTCCATCAAACACCTTCTCGCTAACTTTCCTCCCTCTCCCTCCCTCAGCTTCGTCTCAAAATTCCATGCCCTCTTTCCTGCTCTAGTACTTAATTTATCCCTTTGCGCTTCTTATCTCATCATATATCCCGGTGTCCTCCAGTCTACCCCTAGCGTCCACCTTATATATCTTTCTTGTAAATTTTCCATCTCTTTCCTTTCTTTCCATCCCCATATCTCTGCTCCATAACCTAATAGCGGCCATACCAGCGTATCAAATAACCACATTCTCCTTCTCCAATTTTTTAAAAATCTTCTTTCTCCTATTCCCCATATCTGTTTCATTACCCCTGCTGCTTTTTTTTATCCTTTCTCTTATATGAGCTCTATGATCTCCATTTGCTTGCAAGGTATATCCCAGATACTTAAACTCTTATACTTCTTCTAATTTTTTCCCCTTCCATCTTCCCGTCCATTCTTTTTTTCTTCCCTCTCCTTTTCTAAACCTCATTATCTTTGTCTTTTCTACATTTAAATTCAACTTTTTTCCATCTAAGTATTTCTCTGATCCGGTAATTAAGCCCGCCATCCCTTCTCCATCCTCTGCCATCAACACTATATCGTCTGCGTATGCCAGTGTATATATCTTTTCGTTCCCTATCCTAACTCCTCCCCACCCTTTTCTCTTCATTTCTTCTTCCAAGTCTGATATTAATATATTAAATGAAAGCGGGCTCAGAGGACATCCTTGCCTTACCCCTCTCACCAACCAGAAACTATCTCCCACTTGTTCTCCTACCTTTACCTTGCTTTTTGTCTCGCTAAAAATTTCCGATACTCTCTTTATTAATCCCTCTTATCCCCTTTTTCACCATAACTTTTTCTATCTCGCCTCGGTCTAATGAGTCAAACGCCGCCTTCAAGTCCACGAACACTGCTATCATTGCCCCTTTCTCCCTTCTAATCCTCTTATTTACTGAGTAGTTCAGAACATATGGTATATATTGTCCATTACCCCCATCCCTTTTCTAAACCCTGTCTGATTCGGTGGCTCTATCTTTTTCTCCACAACTTCTTTTTTTAACCTCTCCGATAAAACAGTCACATATACTTTATACAGTGCTGGCATTAGTGTCACTCCACTATAATCTTTAACCTCCTTTCCTGTGCCTTTCTTCACTATTGGTATCACTACTCCTTCTTTCCATAACTCTGGCCACCCCTCTCCTCTCCATACTCTATTGTACATTATCCATGCCCATTCCTCTAATTCTGTCCCCCCCATATTTCCATACTTCATTTGGAATCTCATCTATACCAGGTGCCTTTCCATCTTTCATCATCCCTAATACCTTGACTATTTCCTCTCTTGTAATGTCCTCCTCCTCATCTGTTTCCCTACAATCTCTTCCTCCTTTCCTAACTTTCCTCTCTACCCCTCCTAGTAATTCCATAAAATATTTTTTCCATTCTATCATCTCAATATCCTGGTTTACTCTATTCCTTCTTCTTCTCTCTTTATTAACCACCTTCCAATCCTCTCCTTCCGCCCTAGCCTTCTCCGCTTCTTCTTCAAACCTTTTATTTTCCTCCTCTTTTTTTTTTGATCACACAACTCAGTATACTCCTTCTTTTTTCTCCTATATTCTTCTCTCCTACTCGTCCCTTTTCTCCATTTTCTTAATACCCTTCTCACTTCCTTCTTCCTTCTGTTTACAATCCTCATCCCATCCACTTCTATCCACTCCTTCAATAACTTCTATTTTGCTTGTGCACTCTAATGCTCCTTTTATTTCTCCTACCATTATCTCCATTTCCTCGTTGAAATTTCCTTCCCCCATTTTGATATTCCTGACTTTCTTTAAACTGTTCTTTACCTTCCATTGACCAATCCCCTCTTTCGGCTCTTTTCACTTTTGCTTCCTTTTTAGCCTTTTTGTTATTACTCATTTCTCCCTCTACCGTCACTATTATGGGAAAGTGATCCGAATCTATGTAATTGCCCACCTCTAGTCTCTTAACCTTCTGTCTTACTTCGTCGTCCACTACCACATAATCAATTAACGTTCCCCTCTTTTCTCCTGAACGTGTATATTCCCCTTCCTCATCCCCCTCTATACTTCCGTTTAGGATAAACCATCCCATCTCCCCTAGGCTCTTCAACAACTTCTTTCCCTCCCCATTCAGTATCTTGTCTTTGGATTTTCTTCCTCGCTCTCTACCCCATTCCCTTCCTCCTCTATCTCCTGTTCTCGTATTAAAGTCACCTCCTATTATTAGCCTACTCGCATGCTTATTTTCTTCCATCAGTTTTCTCATCTCCTCTGATTTTTCCTGCATATCACCATTCACATGAACTCCCACTATCTTCCACCTCTCTCCTCCCATATTTATCTCTACTACTATTAATCCTTCTTTATGTTCTTTCAACTCTTTTTTATCATTCTATGTTATACATTCGTTCCTTACTCCCATCACCATTCCTCCCATTGCTCTGCCCTTTTTATTCTTCCTCTTTGCATTTTCAACCTACCATTTGTAACCTCTTGGTAATCTTCCCCTTACTCTTTCCCATCCCTTTTCATCTAGCCACGTCTTTATCATTACTGCTACATCCCATTATGTCAAATTTCTCATAAACTCCCTATCCTTTTTTTTCTAAGCCTGCTATATTCCAGTAGCATATCCTCCATTCTTCCCTACTTTCGTTTCTTGTCTCTTTTGGTTTCTCACTATTTCTTACTTTTTTACCTCCTGTTCCTTTCTCTCCTAGTTTCCCGATACCTCATTTTTTACTAAATCTTCCCTGTCCTCATCCCAATTCCACCATACACCTTCTATCTGTATTCTCCCATACTTAACCCATGTTCTTCTTCCTTTTTTTCTTTCCTCTTCCGCTATTTTCCTTAACCTGTACTGCATGTTCCTTTCTACCCATGTCAAATCATTCTCTATTCTCTCCGAGCTTCCATATAACATCCTCTTCTTTGTCATCACTTCCCTCTTATGTTCCCATTTCTTCAGCTTCACTAGTGCCATTCTCTCCCCTCTTCGCTCTTCGCTTCCTACACTTCGCACTTCCTCTATCTCTACCTTAGCATCAATCCTTTTTAGTACTTCTTCCACTCCTTCCCTCAGTCCCTTCCACTCTAATCTTAGACCCTTTATCACTATGTTTCTTTTTCTTTCTTCTCTCTCTTTTTTTCTATTCTTTGCTCCATTTTTCTCAGCCTTTCCTTCTCCTTTTTCCCACTCTCTCCACCTCCAAACTCACGGTTTGAGCTTTCAATTTTTGTTATTCTACCTTCCAACTCCTCTACCTTTTTATTAGGCTCTTCCTTCTTTTCTAGTCTTTGCTCCAACATCTGCATCCTTTTCTATAACTTTTCCCTGACTTCTTCCCATTTCCTCATTTCTTTCCTAAGTTCGGCCATTTCCTGTCTAATTTCTCTTCTTATTTCCTCCACCCTTTTCTCTTGCTTTTCTTCATACATCCCCATTACTTCTATCATCATTTTGCGCGTTTCTTTCAATCTTTCCTTTTCCATCTGATCTTTATCCTCAGCTCTGTCTCTTTCTGTCACCTTAATTTTCTCATCCATTTCTGGATTTTTCAAGCTTGCCCCTATATCTTCCTTGTCTTCACTGCTTCCCCGCTCCTGTCTCGTCCATTTAAAGAATGCCTCAATTGATCCCACGCTTTTCGCTCTCAATCTATCCTTTTCTACCGTTTTCCTATACTTTCCCCTTGCCCTCCTTTCTTTGTTCTCCCCTTTCGGTGTACTAAAAACTTCCTGATCCAAATCCCTGCTTTCCTTACTACCCAGTAAAAAAAGTTGAATAGATCTAACGCGAATACGAATTCAGGTTAGGTTTGGTGTATTCGATTTGCTGCCACTATCGAATTGGACCTTTAAATTCAATTCTGCAATGCATTAGGCTCTATTCGGCCGATTTTATTTTATGAAATGGAGGGAAATTATAAGTTTTTCAGGGTAGCAATGAGTATAATTATGAGAAATAAAGTTGCTTAAATACATTCGTGCGGTTTAGGCGAGCGATATTAATTATTTAACTAAACGGAGTGATATGAACCAAACTTCGACTCCAATTCGGCAATACACATGATTTGAAAGACTCAATTCTGCAAGGTGCAGGGCTATACTGCTAACTTCATTGCCGACAGTTGGTGTTCATTTATTTTACTATTTAAAAATGTTTTAAAATTTACAAAATAAAATTGAGAAGTTTTTTTTTCTGTAATTGGCAACAATTAAACAGCTTTTGCTAGAGCTAGAGCAAGAAAGCGCGCGCTACATAGCCTTCCCAAACTTTTCCAGTTCTCTTCTATATATGTATATGTATGTTACTCTTATATTAAAGAAATACGAACTGAGTTATTCACAAAATAATTACTTCTGGAATAATGAAATTGCACTATGCTTATTTTAATTATCTTGTTAATGATGTTAACCTTATTTTATGGGAAAAAATGTATTTACCTATAATGATTCAACTTATTTTAATATTTTTCAACTAACAGTCGAATAAGTTTTTAAGTACGTTAACAAGTATTGAATTTTGTTTTTTCTTTATCTTATTTTATTTTTAATTATTTTATTATATTATATGATAATATTATTATATTAGAAGTAATGAAGGAATTCTGACAATAAAAGTAGACGAATTTTCTAATTTGATAACGATCGAACGTTTATTATACTAAAATAAGTGCACAAATAGCTTTTTGTTATTACAGAGAATTTTTTTTAATAATTAGTTTTCGATAAGATTAGTAACTTCCGATATAATAAACGTTTTTCGATTTTCTGTTGTCCTCATTGTAAATATAATTTTTATGCAATTCTAATAATATTAAAGTAGAATTGAATTGTACACTTGTAAGTATGATAGGTTTTGTTATTCTTATGTCATGTAATCATGCAACTTGCGGTTTAAGCTAGCACCTCCACGATCAAAATTCCCAAATTTTTTTGTATCAGAATTTTGGGGTTTTTTGGGCTGTATTGCCGATTTTTGGGCTCGATTACTTTCTTTAAAAATTCAAATTTTCAGCGGAGTTCCTGGTTTAACTCAAGCCAGCACCTACACTAGGGTGGCCCAAAAATATACATTTTGGAATTTTCGACGGGCGTCGACGCCAAATCGTTCTCTCGTAAAAACAAATGAATACGTATTTTTTCATTTTGAAATAAAATGATTTTTAGTACTTTGTAAAGTATTTTAAAATTTTCTCTTGATCTACGAATTAAAATAGAAAAGTTTCAAGAGAACATGAAGCGAGCCCTGAGATTTGACCCAAACGACAGTTTTAGTGTTATTACTCTGTTATTCAACTCGTTGAAGTCAAGTATCCCCCTAGGGTGCGGTTATTGTAAAAAAATTAGTTGGTTCCACAGAAAGTGAGAAAAAAATTGGGGAAATGTGCTGGGCTACAGGTTTGGGCCCGTAGCAGGGAGCTTTATGGTCGAGCCTGCATCTGGAAGTCCTAAGCCTTTAACAATAAGCCACACTGCGTTCAACTTAGCTGCCATAAATTCTTCAGGATCGGAGAAAAGCTGCTGTTGGACGAAAATTTGTTATTTTCACTCATTTTTGTATTCACTTTAAAACTATAAATTAAAAAATAATGAACATTTTTTTTCATGAATCTGATCTCAATATCCTCAAAAATGCTTTTTGAAAATTTGAAGTTAAAGAATCATATCAAAGGCTCGCTACGAGTCTACAAATATTGTGATTTTATGCAACTTTCAAGATGCCTCAAATTTGTTTATAACTTTTTTCATGTATTAAAATTTGACAAAATGCATCTTTACTGAGAAGAGAACAAGTTTATAAAAGGGTAAATAAATTGACTTGTAATTTCTTGAACAAAATCAAGGGAGTAGAAAAGGTATACATTTTACGTGTTAAATTCCATAAGAAACAAAAATTGGTTTACAAAGTACTAAAAATAATTTTATTCCAAAATAAAAAAATACGTATTCACTTGTTTCTACGAGAGAAGGATTTGGCGTCGACGCCCGTCGAAAATTCCAAAATGTATATTTTTGGGCCACCCTAACCTACACTACATAAAAATTTGAAAAAATTAAAAATCAAAATGGACAGAATTTTGGCCTTTTTTTGGGCTCTTGAACACGCTAACAACCAATTTCCAAAAACTACCCCTACCGAAAATAAAACTACCCCCATGTAAAAACTCAAACTAGGTAGAAAAAAAGTACACCACAATGTTGGGCATATTTCGGGCTCTCGAGTGCACAAAAAAATTCAATAAACCACCTCCGATGTGCAAAAATTCCACCCTCTTTCCAAAAATAAAATCTGCAAAAAACGAAGTGCATAATAATTTTGGGCGTATATTGGGCTCTTGAATGCACCAAACACAATTGTCGAAAGCCACCCCTATGTACAAAAAAACGCCGTCTATGAATTCGAATTTTCGAGAAGCCTAAAACTCGGAGACTCTATTCATCTTATAAAATTCCAAGTCGCAAACATGATGTTGGTATTTTTGAAGAGCCCAATAATCAGATACATCATTTACATAGTGAAATTCTAAAAAAGATTATTTTTCGACAAAGTCACATCCACGTGGTATCAAGGGGTTGTTTTTTTAACGTAAAGAAGTAGAGTCCAAAAATCAAAGTTGGTATTTTTGAGGAGCCCAAAAATCAGCGACCCCAATTACACAGTAAAATTTGCAAACAGATTATTTTTTGACGAAATAATTACCTGGGTACCATACAAAAATTAAAAACACTGAATTGTTTCTAAAAATGTAAAAAAGAGAATTTATTTATTCACTTTTAAACGTTGAAATTATTAAGAGAGAGTCCATAATGTTCTAAGCAACTATAAAAATGCTAAAAAATACCAAGACTGATTTTTGGGATCCAACCATTAATGTTAAAAAACAACCTCTTGATACCACGCAGATGTAACTTCGTCAACAAAAATCTTTTTAAACATTTAATTGTGTAAATAGAGACTGATTTTTGGGCTCTTTGAAAATACCAACACCGATTTTTGGGCTCCAACCCTTAACGTTAAAAAACAACTCCTTCATAACACACATATATGACTTTGTCAAAAATAATCTTTTTTAGAATATTACTGTGTACATAGAGTTTCTAGTTTTTGGGCTCCTCAAAAATTCCAGCTCTAAAGTTTGGGCTCCTACTCTTAACGTTGGAATGCCACCCCTTGATACCACACAGAATATGACTTTATCAACAAATAATCTTCTTCAAAATATTACTGTGTAAATAGAGTCTCTATATTTTGAGCTCCTCAAAAATTCCAACACCGAATTTCAGGCTCCTACCCTTAACGTTAAAAAGCAACCCCTCGATATTACAGAGATGTGACCTTGTCAAAGAATTATCTTTTTTAGAAATTTACTTTGTAAATGGAGTTTGTGATGTTTGGGACTCGGAATTTTATAGGGTGAATCGAGTCTCTGATTTTTGGGCTCCTTGAAAATTCAAATTCGAATTCGTAGATCGGCGTTTGATTTTTTAGATTTAGGGGTGGTTTTTGCAAAACAAATCAAGCATTCATGAGCCCAAGAAAAGCCCAACACTGCTTTCTATTTTGTTTTTTCCATGTTTGAGTTTTACTTAGGATGTGGTTTTTTTCGTACATAGGGGTGGTTTTTGACAATTTTCTTTGGTGCATTCGAGAGCCCAATATAAGACCAAAATTATGATGCATTTTGTTTTTTACAGTTTTTATTTTTGGCAAAAGAGTGGTTTTTTTGCACGTAGGGGGTTGGTTTTTTAAATTATTTTTCCGTGCAGTTGAGAGCCCAAAATAATGCCAAAATTGTGGTGTACTTTGTTTCTTTCTAGTTTGAGTTTTTACGTAGGGGGTAGTTTTATTCTCGGTGAGGGTAGTTTTGGAAATTGGTTGTTGGCGCGTTCACGGGCCTAAAAACAGCCCAAAATTCTGTCCTCTTTGATTTTTAACTTTTTCAAATTTGTATGTAGTAGAGGTGCTGGTTTGAGTCAAGCGAGCACCTCCACTCCAAATTTGAATTTTCAAAAAATCGTAGTGGAACCCAAAAATCGGCTATACAGCCCAAAAAAAACAACATTCTGATACAGAAAAATTTGGGAATTTTGATTGTGGAGATGCTAGCTTGCTGGACCTAAGACTGATATGCTTTCAAGATAAGCGACGTACTTACGATTGTACACTCCAATTCTACTTTATTATTAGAATTGCATAAAAAATTATATTTACAATGAGGTCAGCAGAAAATCGAAAAACGTTAAATATATCGATTGTTCCTAATATTATCGAAAACTAACTATTAAGAAAATTAAAAATTCACTTTATTAACAAAAAGCTATTCGTGTTTTTATTTTATTATAATAAATGTTCGAACGTTATCAATTTTGAAAGTTTGTCTACTTTTATTGTCAGCATTCCTTCTTCACTTCTAATATAATAATATTATCATATATTATAATAAAATGATTAAAAATAAAATAAGATGAAGAAAAAACAAAATTCAATACTTGTTAACGTACTCAAAAACTTAACCGAATGATTATAGGTAAATATATTTTTTCACATAAAATAAGGTTAACATAATTAACAAGATAATTAAAACAAGTATAATAATATATATATCTATAATAATTATTCCAGAAGTTTGGGAAGGCTATGTAGCGCGCGCTTTCTTGCTCTAGCTTTAGTAAAAGCTGTTTAATTGTTGCCAATTACAGAAAAAAAACTTTTCAATTTTATTTTGTAAATTTTAAAACATTCTTAAATAGTAAAATAAATGAACACCAACTGTCGGCAATGATGTTAGCAGTATAGCCCTGTATCTTGCAGAATTGAGTCTTTCAATTCGTGTGTTTTGCCGAATTGGAGTCAAAGTTTGGTTAATATCACTCCGTTTAGTTAAATAATTAATATCGCTCGCCTAAACCGCACGAATGTATTTGGGCAACTTTATTTCTCATAATTATACTCATTGCTGCGCTGAAAAACTTATAATTTCCCTCCATTTCATAAAATAAAATCGGCCGAATAGAGCCTAATGCATTGCAGAATTGAATTTAAAGGTCCAATTCGATAGTGGCAGCAAATCGAATACACCAAACTTAACCTGAATTCGTTTTCGCGTTATATCTATTCAACTTTTTTTACTGGGTAATGTTCGCTCCGCTAGCCATGAATCCAATTCAAACAATCCCGCCTTCTATCGTTCTCTGCCTCCATCTACCGTCGCGTCTACCTGCCTTGCCTTTCTCCCTCTCTACCCTGCCCTGCTACGACACGCTACGACCAACCTGGTCCTCCCACCCTGTCACAAACCTCAATCCCACCTAACCTCAACTTCCACATAAATCTGTCTTGATTCCCAAAAATATCCTCACCCCCTTGTCAATCTTTCAATTTCTCAATCAGTTCCTCACAAACGAACCCCTCTACATACATCCACAATCCACTCACCTCCAATTTCACCACAATTATCAGAAAAACTCAGCACCAAATTTCAACGCTGCCACACATTTTGAAGACTGAAAGAAGTCTTTTCTACAATGCAGTTGATTTTTCAACACGAAAATATGAATTTTTAATTAAACCGTTAATTTTCAACCAAGCATTGAAATTTTCAGTTATATGCCTAGTTTTTAACAAATAAAAAAACTTTAATTAAAACTATGAATTTTTAACAGAGTAGTTCAAAATTCGACCAATTAGTTGAATTCTCTACTAAACTGTCCAATTTTAGAGGAAAAATTCAAATTTGCTATAAAACAGTTAAATCTTTAATCCGAAAACACGAATTTTCAATAAGAGTTGAGTTTTCAAACAAAACAAATTTTTTAGTCAATAAAGAAAAAAAATTGCATTCCAAATGTATTCAACTTTGTACATTTTAACTAAAATGTGTTAATCTTGTAATACTTATTTAAAAAGTACTTTGTATTTTGTAACTGTTCCAATTTTATATTGGATAATAACTTCTGTCTCCAGTTTTCACATTTTCAACTTGCTTTAAAATGTTTCATCTTTAAATTTTTTTTAAGAGTATTTTTTAATGGTCAGCACTTGAAGCGTATACCTTATTTATTCATATATAATTTTTTTAAGTGCTATAATTGCTTTAATTATTATTCAATAATGGTTACAATTTCAAATATCGTATATTTAAAGAGAAAGGGGGAAAGAGGGGAAGTTTTTTGAGAATAGGGGGAAAAAGGGGAATTTCAAGAAAAAAGGGGAGGACTGTGCACCCCGTTCTTTTGACTGAGCTGAAATGTTGGAAGTCGAGTCCGCAAATAGTGGCACTGACAAACCAAGAGCTTTGTGCACTGTTCTTCCATGAGGAAGTAATGTTCAGCAATGCTGGTAAAGACCATCGTACAAATATTTTTACCTTGACCTTTCAATAAGTAGAACAGAGTTATAAACAAAAGTTTTTCCTGATCCTCCTGGTCCGTCAATGTAAAAACAACTACCGAAAATATGACATCCTTCTGTAACTCGGAGAATCAAATCGACAATTTCTTTCTGTTTGACATTCAGTTTATCGTATTGGTTGTGTCCAATAGATATTTCTTGCAAAAGTTGCTCCTGCTCTTCTTCTTCGAACTGAAGGGTAGAAATGCAAATGGAGTCAAGCGCCATTTTTCACTTTTTTCAGGAGAGACTAAAAACATGTTGTAAATTCAGCGGGACCATTTAAGAAAAAAATAAGAAAGTACATTCAAGATACTTTCATGCTCTGTCGAACTAAACTAAGTTTGCTCACAAAAAGCTATCCGGTTTCTGGAAAATGAATGAAACAGGTCACGTTTCGAGGTTAGATTTTGGGTCCGTATCGACTTTTAACATCTTTCAACATTAATTGTGGAGTCAATTTGCAGTTTAAGAAAAAACTAAAAATTTAAATTCTAGCTATTGAATGGACGAATTGATTTCGAAAAAGTTTGTTTTAAAAAAATCATGCAGTTTCGCGAAATTTGAAAATCCAATTATGACTTGAAATGGTGTAAAACTGACATTTCAACTTCAAATGACGATAGCAGTAATAATTTTTAATATTTCCAAAAAATGAGGAATTGGGTTTTAGTTTATTTAGTGCTGAACGTAAGGGACCCAATAGTAATTACAAATAATTAGCCAGTGTCGAGAAAAATGAAATTTGATTTTTTACTTTGTGGTTCGAAAAGCTTTTCGGACTGTGAACACGAGAACACAAGCCAAACCTTTTTTTACTGGGAATTTTGAAAAATGATGCCCCAAAAAAAGCCTTTGGCAGGCATGTGTAATAGAATTTATCTGATTTTTTGAGCTAATAAACCCGATTTCGAAAATTTGGCGCTTGACTCCTTTTGCATTTCTACCCTTCAATTCTGTTGTTATTTTCACCATTTCGGGAAATATGGATCGATCCCAATCCTTTTTCTCTAACATCTCTTTTATTTGAGAATAAGCTCTCAATGTGGCTGTTGAATGCCCGAATCGTCTGATATAATCTTCTGATAAAGCGATTTTGAATACCTATTTTGAATTGTGCGCCAACTGCAGCCAACCAGCGCGCGGCCCCCAATATTGGCATCACTGCGGACACAGCACACAGACACGTGCGCGCACCTTCTTTCTCTCTCTTTCTCTACTTGTGAATCATAGTTAAAATATTGTATTTTCTTTTTTGTATAATTAAATAAAATTAATCTGACTAACGTAAATTAACTTTCGTATAAAATTCTATTATGTCAAGATAGTAATTGTTTAAGTCATTTCATTTTATTTAATGATAGTTTTCTTCTCATTTTATATTTTCAAATTTTGCGGACTTTTACATTGCTATATTCAATTCTTAGAGTCAACTAATAAGAGTGAAGTAAAAGACCTAACGTTAGCTCACTTCTCTCGTTCACATCGATTTTATTATAGTAGATATCTTTAGATTATTCATTGACACCTTGATATAATCAGAACTATGTTTAGTCATATAAATCTACATTCAGTGTTCCAGAAAAATGATAAACAAAAATTTCAAAATACACTACAAAGAATTTTTTTTCTCATGCCTCAGTGTATAAAACGAATATTACGTCATCAACATCAATCATTAGTTTATATTTCACACCTCCTAATATTGGTCTAGAACAGGGCTCTCCAGACAGCAGCCATTGGTTGCAAAGACTGCCAGTGGCAGTCACGAGACTAGTTCAAACAGGCCCTCATAAATTTTCGTCGAACTTGTCCTTCGACTCGTCCCTAATCCTTCACGGTAAATTACAGTCTGAAATGAAAAAATGAAATGTATTGTGAATTCAAGTAGAAAAACATCAGACCCATCGGTGTGAACAATGAGCCGCACGAGCCGTGACCGTAACGACCATAAACCTTTTCAGGCTTCCTGGAAACCAAAGAAAAAAAATGACAGAAAAATTCGTGGCAGCCATGTACTTGCCATGGCAGCCACCACCTGCTAAAAATGGTGAGCCCTGGTGTAGAAGATTCCAGATCTCACACGAACATGCCCCAACATTTGAATATTCAGATTAAGATTTCACACATACTTGTGCTAACACACGTGTATCCAAAATGCAGCTAGTATCTCTACTCTCGTTGAAGCATACGATTTTTTCTATATGTAATTTTCGTCAGGGTCTCAATGCCCATTCTTTCAATACTTACTCCTTTAATACTCGTTCTCTCAATACTCATTATTTCAATACTCAAGCCGCGAAAAGAATATTGCGTCTCCTATACTCACTTTAATATTCAACTCAATACTCATTGCAATACTCAGTTGCAATAGCAATTTTGGTAAGGGATACCAAATTTGTCATGTGCTAATGTGATTAGATGCACTTTTCATTTATTATGAAGAAAAATGGCTTTAAGAGAATCCACGCAGGATACATAAACCAATTGTTTATTCATTTAAGCTTTTAAGTATTGGAATTGACTATTAAATTTATTTAAATCAATCATTCATTTACCAATTTTACTCCATTCAGCTGAACATTTATATTTTCGTTATCATCATTTTCATACGACACAAAAATAAAAAATATAAAAATGGTATAATAATATAATAAACTAAATAATCAAACATAAAGAAATAGTAAAATAAAATGATATAAGAGTATAAAATAAATAAAAGACATTTTCTAGTATTATTATAATATTCATATTTCATAGTTGGAGTAATCAGTGGTGTTTTCTAAAAAAAATTGCACAAGGAATCAGAATTTTCCAAGGATGTCACTGCACGAAATATCCTTCAAATATTCGTTACAGTGTTACAGAGCTGTTGAGAAACTGTCGAATCGAGGTCCTTGCAACCTGTGGGTCATTTTTTAAAGCCATTTTTCTCGAGAATGGCTTAAAAGTGCGTCGTATTACTTTAGCATATTACAAGTTTGGTAATTAACTACCATATTAAAAAAAGTCAGGAATCATCAGAAAAAAGTGAGGACTTCTGAACATTTCTGACCACTTTTGTTACGTTTCTTGACAGAAATCGTCAGGAGAACTTATAATTCATTAGAAAATGTTCAGAAAGCGTCAGATCTTGGGTTCGAAGGATAATCCTTTTATTAGAGGTCCAAGAATAGAATGCCATAAAACCTAATCTCTTTAATATTTCCCAGGTTATTTATATTATTTATTTATGCATATTCTCTTTTCACTTATATTTAATTATTAATATTGATATACTAAATGGCTCTGAAGATTAATCTGAAAATTTTTTCCGTTTTGACATATCTCTTTCTCATTACAAGATACTTTATATTTATCTTAACCTTCGGGCGGGCGCGTGGCCGCACTGCGTGCGGCACAACCAGAATTGTTTGAATTTAGGTGGGAAGAAAAGGTGTAAATGCCTTGAGAGGAAGATGTAATCCTAGTTCACACTATTTTCGATAGATTCGCATGCGGAGGAAACGCCAAAAAAAATTTCTGTCAGTCGCATTCCGTCTGTCAAAGTCAGTAGTCGAGATCCGCCGCACGGAGTGCGGCGCGCGCCTGGTCTCGTGTTAAGTGCTTATTGCGATTCCAATGTTTTCAAATAAATTGCGATTTATCCAGAATAATGTTTTTCTTCAAAATAATCCCTTCACAGATGAACGAACCCGTATTTTCTGAATTTCTATCTTTTGAATCTGTATATGCAATATTGAGAAAAAATTGTTTTTAATTTTTAATCCTTTTCGGTTGGCCTACTTGCGGTCCTAGCCGATGAGCTTGATAGGTTGTGAATTAACATATCTTCAGAAATAGTCAGACTCGTCAGGAATGGTCAGGACGTTCAGAAATCGCAGAACTTCTGACCTTTTGCGACGATTCCTGACTTTTTTAGTAGGGTAATACTGGGAGGAATATGAATCCAAACAAAATTCCAAAGAGTGTAGCTTGCCTTTGTATAAGCCGTTAGAAAAATATTGCACTGCTCGATTGAATTCAATAGCATCCTACTCTTACACATTGAAGCTTCGATACAAAATCAAGGATTTCTATGGATCAAGTCATTTTTGCATTGACATTATAACACAGCCACACAAAAAAATCGTTTTTCGGACCTGGAGGTCAGACCATGTTGACTATATGTTTTTCATCACGCATGCACGGAATATGCCATATTTCACATCTGTTTTCCGTGCGCATTGTGGCATATTGCGCATGCCGTGCGAATAGCGTGCGTTCTACAATGATCGCACGTTGCTCCGTGTTTTAGAAGAAATATCGCACGCTCCACCGCGTTTTAGTAAGAAAAATCACACGCTTCGCCGTGTTTTCACGAAACAAACGCAACTAACCTTCTACTAACTTCAACGTTATCATCTTCAAAATGTCAAAATAACTGTTTGTTTTGTGTCGTGGATGCAAAAAGTAAGTATAAAAAATGACAAATAATATTGATATGATTAATATGAATATTCATATTAATTATATGTAATCATAATTAAAAAAAAAACCTATTAGATCTAAATATCATACTTAAATATGCCCACAGCAGGTTTCAGGTTAGGTGCGTTTGTTTCGTAAAACAAGGCCAATTCTCCATCGGCACCTGAAATTATCTTTTTGATTGGGGTGTTTTTCCTCTCGGGGGGGCTCCGCCCCCCGAACCCCCCGAGCCCCCCCACCGACGATATTCCGCACTCGCTTCGCTCGTGCGGATAAAATCCGACGAGTGCATATTCCTCACATTCGTGATGAAAAATAGTGTGTGCAACTCGTGTGGCATTTTGGGTCGCTGAATCCGAATCCGAGGTCCAAAAAACCCCAGCACGTCAGGGTCTGACATAACCTCATAAAACCTCAAAAAATTTTGTTTTTTCAAGTACGGGGGTCAGACCATGTTTATTATATGTTTTTGGGGTCGCTGAATCCGAATCCGAGGTTACGTAAGAACCCTGACGTGCTGGGGTTTTTGGACCTCAGATTCGGATTCAGCGAACCCAAAAACATATAATAAACAGGGTCTGACCCCCGGGCTTAGAAAAATAAAGTTTTATGAGGTTTTATGAGGTTATGTCAGAACTCTCACGTGCTGGGGTTTTTCGGACCTCGGATTCGGATTCAGCGACCCAAGAAACATAGTCAACATGGTCTGACCTCCAAGCCCGAAAAACTATTTTTTTGTGTGTGGCTTTGTAATCGAACATTTCCTTCTGGCCGAGTTGAGAAATACCGAAATAGAGAAATACTGGGTCATTATTATACTTACTCTAGGAATAGTAAGTTGGAAAACTGCGTGTTATCAGTGGCATGATGGTGTGACAGTTAGACATTTTTTCTTTTGACCACATACAACGTGAAAGACGGTTACGAAAAATATTGAGACTAAGACGGCTGAATCTTTAGCCTACATGTGTCCGGTTGCAGAAATAAGGCAGACTATGCTCTAAGTACAGACGTCGTAGGCTATTTCATTATAAAGTTCCGCTATTAATAGATTTTTTTCTTTGGCGGCTTAAGACGATGTCAGGGTACCGTGCTATACCTGACGGCTCGGCTGACCTTTCCCATTGTAAAGCGCTCAAATTCGAGCGAGCTGCACATCGGCGCGATGTGGTGCTCAAGCGGAGGCTACTGTATTATGTTGCGTTAGCACGTTTAAATCAAGTCCCCTTTAAACCAACCGACACTACAACTTTGTATTTAATTCTGTATACAATTTTTGGACAATTTTATAACGTATGCTACAGCTTAGATATCTCAGCACATATTATACTGAAAATATCTTGAAAAATGCGTAGATATCTCAGCACCTATTATACTGAAAAAATGTCTTAAAAAATGCACATTTCTTTTCAAGATAGAAAAAATAAAGGAAAAATTTGAATCATTTTTGAATGTATTCAGCAGTTATTGAAAATTTCGAAAATTCTAAAGATTTCGAAATACAATTTTGAAGTTTCAAATTAAAGATAATTAAAAATTCAATTTCCAACTGTTGACAACTTAATTTTCAACTTTCAGTGGTTTAAAATGGAAATAAATTAAAAAGTCAAGTTTCAATTCTCAGCTGTTGAATATTCAAATAAATTAAAAATTCTATTTTCAACTGTATAAAATTAAAGACAATTTAAAATATAACTGCCATTTTCAACTGTTGAAAATTGAAGTATTTTTCAAATTTATTCTCCGACTATTTAAAATCCAACTGTTCGAGTTTCAATTTTTAATTTTCAATAACTTTCAACAGGTACACCTTCAACTGTTGAAAATGGAAGAAATTTGAATTTCAAACAGTTGAAAATTCAACTCCTAAAAATTGAAATAAATTAAAATTTTCAAGAAGAAAATTGTTGACAATCGACCATGTATCAAAGTAGCTTATCAGATATTATAAATTCCAGAATATTCTTAAACTTAATCTTAATTAAGCTTAATCAGTTTGCAATTAGGGCCGATTTCACCAACTCCGATTAAGTTGTTAATCCCCGATTATTGTAATTTAATCGGAGCCTTGCGTTCCACCATTTCCGTAACGCTGGTTAAGAGAGTTTAATCATCATTTAATTTAACCGCCCGATTTTGGCTGATTAACGGACGTAATGCGTGATTACCGATGGTAGCACCAAACGTAACCTATGGAATTGCAGTGTGCGTTCAGTATACAGTTCAAAAATGGAAAATTTCTTTTATGATGATTTTCTATCATCTGATGATGATGAAGATATTCTGCACATTATCAATAGAAGACCAAGAGTAATTAAAGAACGAGTGAATTATTTAGAGACATTGGATGTTCATCCATATTCATTTTCACAAATAAACACAAATAACTGGACAAATCTTCACTCGTCTTCTTTTCTTCGAAGTATGTAGCCAGCACGTTACTGTTTGTTCACACGCAATATGACCTCAGCGACCGATGCTCGCGCACGTACTTCACGGGACTTGAAAGTTGACCAATCAGAATCGTCGGATGAAGAGAAAATGGAAGTTATTGTGAATGGGGTATATGATTAAATAATGGAGAATCAAAACTTGATGATAGGACCCGGTGGAACGCATTAGAAGTTAATGTCGGTTAAAACCTTGATTAAAAAATAATCGTGATTAGTTAATCGCCATTTTAATCGCTGTTGGTGAAATCGGCCCTTAGTATAATTTTAAATGTCAGAGGAGCAAGGCATACGTTACACTAACGAATTAAAATGGAGCCTACTAGGGACACCACGTCAAAAAAAAGCGTCTTCGACTCGACCTCCATGGTGGTGAGGAGCAGAGTTCATTGGTTAATGTAACACAGTAGCCTCCGGTTGAGCACCGCCGAGTTTCGAGCTCGAGTTCGATCGCCTTACAATAGGAAAGGTCAGTTGAGCCTTCAGGTATGGCAAGGTACCCTGACATCGTCTTAAGCCTCTTCGGTAAACAAAAAAATACAAAGAATATACATGTCAATGTAAAATAATACATTAAGAGCGGTAATTCAAATAAAATCAGATTTTTTTTTGCAAAAATGGGTTCGCGGACCCCTCAATATTTTTTTTAAATTCTATCACAAATCTGGGTAATGCATTTACCAAGAGCCTTTTAAGAAAAAATAAAGCCTTCTTTGGACCACCCTAATAGCCATACATACCTCACCTGCAGAATTACACATTCGAAACAGCGTTTTTGTACATTTCTTTATTAATTATTTCAAAACCTGAACTGCTCACAACTATGATGATACCTTTTATCAACAATAAGGAATAATGATAAATGAGGAGTAAAAACAAACTATAGAAATTTTAAATACATTATTTAAATAATACTTTAGCTGTAATATAATTTTTATACTGCCTTAGAAATAACTAGAATTTTTTTAAAGCGGATAATTTGTTGTATCTCTTTATTCCCATTTTTCGGACTCGCCTCCAATAAGTTTTCGTATTTGGGTCCAGCTCCTCAAGAGGAGGCGCACGTCCTGTCCGAATTGTCCAAAGCCAATCTGGATATTCTGAATCAGGCATGAGCTCAATGTCCTGACCTTCCTTGTAAATGTTACTTCCACAAACGTATTTCAGTAGTTTATTCACATCGGTTTCAACTGGCAGCACTTTCTTCTCCAATGCGGATCCTGATTTTTTTCCGATTTTTCCTTTTTTTCCTAATCCCAGATCTGTTATAAAAACAGTATTTAATAAATTAAGAAACTAATTGTTGCAATCTATAAGTACGCAAAATTATGATTTCGTTTTTGAAAATAAAAAAGGTGAATCTAGCACAATATTTATACTAGCATTCAGAATTATCAGACTATTTCCTTTTCACCAATTGCTCAAGTTGAGCAAATTTAGGCAATTCAGAACATAATAAAACGTGTTTTTTAGTATACCAGTGCTCCTAACATGGGCAGAATAGAGAATTGAGGGGATAGCTAATTATTCTATTCTCTCCCTCGTTGGCAGCACTGCAGTATACAGGAGCTGTCAAAATTTTGCGTTAAATACACATGAGACGAAGTAATTTCATTAAGTTCTAGGCTTACTTTCAAAGTCATTGAATGTGAATAACTTACTAAGAACATAATATAATTGTTTCCTTTGATAGAGGAACAGTCAAATTGAAATCATTACACTATTTTTTGAAACATTATTTTGATTTTATTATTATAACTATTATTAGCTAATCTCCTACCATAGGTACGCATACCCCTTACTTTGCTACTAAAAATGGTTGCAAACGCAGCAAGTATTTACAAGATTCGCTTGTATCAGCCGCTGTTTGCAGTTTTATCTTGTTTGCGCATTCGTCAATTTTTCTTCATCCTGCACGGAGAAAAAAAATCTAAGTAAAATAGCATGGATACCTCTCATGCGTTTGTAGCAGCTTTTTCTCTTGTTATCCTAGCTGGAATTTATGCATTTTTAGCACGTGTATGTCTTATGCTAAGAAAGTTAAACATTCCATGCTCGAAAAGCAGTCTTGCCGAGCGAGAAAATCCTATCACTTAACCGCGCTGTGATTGCAAGGAACTCTTGCGTTTTCGGCATGGGTTTATGCGCTCTGCATTCTCCCACCATAACTGCGAGACAGCAAGCGCTGGTAGGCGTGGCTTGAGACCTCCGTTGTAAGAAGCCCATACCGAAATCGCAAGAGTTTCTTGCAACCATAGCTCGGTCCAGTGAAAGCTTTTCTCGCACGGCGATACTACTTTTAAAGCATTCACTGGAGCTGTATTACCATGCGCTTTTTGCTTTGGTAGTGTCAAGACTTGTCGCGCTAAAATTGTATGAGTACAAGCAAATACAGCATGAACTTCGGGCCAATTTTGAACGTTAAAATTTCATAATTTATTATTAGTAGTGATTTATGTGATAGTACCCGGGCTTGCATCTAGTTTATTCTGTATCGTATTATATTTTCACTTAACTATATTTTCGATTTCGTAAACATGGTGGTTCCTTACTATATTTTCGTTTGATCGTTCCTTACTTTTTCCTTGCTCGAATGTCAAATGTCCACGTTTTGAGACCCCCTGAATCCGAAAAACAGGTTTTTACGAATGTGTCTGGCTGTGTGTGTTAGTCTGTCTGTAGATTTTTAGTTTGTTAGAACGATAACTTTTGAAAGAATTTACATATTGGATTGGGCTTTAGTATACTCTTCAAGTGTCCTAAAATGAAGGTCAAGTTCGTTAGCCAGTCATTCTGGATAAAAATTCAATAAGTGAGAGCATTTTCAAAATGTTTGAGACCACTTTTTTTACATTTAAAAATTCGATGTACGTTTCTTAGTAGTACTCAAAAAGGCGAACAATTTATCCTTAAAACTTCTTTTTATGAACAAAATTACAGGAGTTACAGCATTTACAAAATTAAAAAAAAAACGAAAATGAACATTTCAAGCCAAACAACGCACGATATGAAAAAAATATCAGAGAAAGAAAAACGTTGCATTTTGAACACCCTATAACATTATCACAGCAAATTTTAAAATTTCTTGAAAAATTCACATTTTGACCGTACAAAAAATAATGAAAAATAAAAAATTCCATGTTGCGGTCAAACTATACAAGATACGAAAAAAAGATATAAGGAAAAAAATGGTGTATTTAAAAAAGATCTACAAATTTATTGGAAATCACTTTTTGATATGACGCGTGGTTTTTGTTTTATTCGTAAAAAACTGCACCAAAAATTGAAAAATTGAATTTTTAGACAAACGACACAAGACACGAAAAATATAAAGAGACAAAATTTGTTTACCCAAAAAAGAACTACAAATTTGTTATTGATTATTTTTTTATAGGATGCGTAGTGTTTGCTCTAATCGCGAAAAATAACAATAATGAACAAATTACATTCCTGAAAAAACGAGGCAAGGTACGAAAAAAAAATGAATCAACAAAAAGTATGCGTTCAAAAAAGATCCACAAATTTGTTAGCGATTACTTTTTGATGGAACGTGTGGCTTTTTTGGTTGAGAATTGAACTATTTTGTTGAGAATTCGTCTTTTTTGGTGGAATTTAGCTGTTTTTAGATTAAAATTAAAATCTTTTTTGGTTAAAATGTCAACTATTAAATTGTATTTGAGAATTCATCTTTTTTGGTTAGAACTTCAACTACTCAGTAGAAAGTTACTCTTTTTGGTTGATGGTACGTAAAAATAATTTTTTAACAATTTTATAACTTTATAAAGAAATTGATGAACAGAAGTTATTTGCAGGATTAGGAATGTTTAACTCATTGAAATCCAGAATTTTGTTTTTAAATATGAGAGAAATAAAAGTTTTATTACTATTAACTGAAAATAGATGCTACTTAGCAATTGTTCATACAATTTTTATAAGAAAATTCACAGTTTGGCCTTTTTCAATGAATAAGCTCAATTTTTTAACGGAATGAACTAAGAACGTCTTTCCCATGACTCTCTGCTATAATGCTTTGTAAATTCACAAGAATTATTTATGATTTAAATAATTTTCATAAACAAATTTCGGATTTGATTAGTTTTCATTGAATACACTCAATTTTCTTCACAGAATCATCTAAGCATGTATTTCCGATAACCCTTTGTCATGACACTCTGCAAAGGACCCCGCACCAAATGTACAGTAAATGGCCTTTTGTTAAAAATTCTGAATATAATTTATTTTGGTATTTTCGAACCTGCAGACTGAAAATTCGAGAGAAAAAAGTAAGAAAAATTGACAGTTTTTAGACAAACACTTGTCAAAGTTTCAATTTTTACATGTATTTTAATAGAAAAATGCTTATTTTACTAAAATGTTTTTTTTTCTCAAAACCTGATCGATAGATTTGGCCAAAAGTTTTACATTCTGACGATCAGACTTACCGAAAAAAAGGTTCATACCCACGATCTAGAAAGATTAAAGATTTTTTGCGTATAGAGCATGTTTTGGGCGTTTTTTCATACCTTAAGCATCCAAGTATGGAAAGCATAATTTCTTAGTAACTAAAAACACTAGAATATGTCTTTGAACTAATTTTAGGGGATGTCTTAACATCCCCTAAACATTGAAACGTGCGGTTCAAAACAATCGAACGCGCAGGGCTCCCAACAATGGGTCGGACAACAATGCCGAATACCCTAGAGTTGGGGCAGCTAATCAAGACGGAGTCAATGTGATGAACCGGTAGGATCTAAATATTTTTGATTGCGGATCAACTCAAGGACGACCTGCTGGAATGCTGATACCAGTATGACCCCTGAACGAAAAGGTTACATGGCGTGACTGCATGCTTTGTGGTGTGAGAAACACCCAAAGCTCTCGCATTTTTCGCAAAAACGACTGCGGAAGCGTGCCGAGGAACTCCGGAGAAGGCGTTATATAAGCGGAGCAGGCAACAGCAAAAGAGAGGCGACACTGAGGCCAACCGCAGGCAGGCATCCAATAGAGGAAGAGCGATGCTTTAGGACCCGAAGAAACATCAACATTCAGGTTTCTCTCAAGTCTAAAGATCTGGCTGAACTGGACGACGAGCTTCGTGGGGTTTTTTCCGAAGATTCAGACCTCTGGACCATCAATTGTAGCGTGTATAATGCAGCAAGAATTTGACAGATGCAAACCGCAACACAAAACGCGAACTGTGAATCCGTCATCACACGCTCAACAAGTCAAAGCTGCTGACCATAAGGCAGCATATTGTTGACAGACTACGGATATTATCTGAAGCTAGGACAAGTCTAGAGCGGAGAGAGAGGTGGTTCAGAGAAAATGAACAGTTTTTCTCTGAGCCATCTCGACTCATCCAAGATCATCCTGTTACTGTCGACCACCCGCCCAAACCAGGGGAGGTCGAAGCATTTTGGCGAGAAGTCTACGAAGTTCAGCATCGACTGAAAGAAGACACAAAGAACATCAATAGCTTCAAGGAGCGGTGCAATGCCCTCGTAACACCTGAGGAGGAATGCCCGCCTATCACCACCGAGGAGGTGAAAAAAGTTTTAAGAGGCATGAAGAACTATTCCGCGCCGGGACCAGATGGTATCAAGACCTTTTGGTGGAAGAAGTTTTCTTCAACCCACCAGTATCTGACCCGCATTTTCACCTCATATCTAAAGTCGGAATAGCCTATTCCGGAGTGATTGGTGGAAGGGCGCACAGTGTTCCTGCCGAAGATGGGCAACGTAGCTGACCCCAAGAGCTACAGGCCAATAACTTGCCTGAAACTCTGTGGCGAGAGATATACGAACAACGCGGATCAAAGAAAGGCGTAACGCAATGTCGGGAGAACCTACTTATCGATAGATGTGTCTGCAAAGACGCAGCATCCTATTAGCGCTACCTACCGATGGCCTGGACAGGAAAGCTTTTGATTCAAACGTTCATAAACTTATCATTTGTCTATTGGAAAGCTTAAAGATTCATCCACACACCGTGAGTGGCACAGAGAGATTGATGCCGCTTTGGAAATCCAGATTTACTGTGTCATCTGGAAAACATCGTGTGACAACTAACAGCGTCACCTTTCAGAGAGGTGCCTTTCAGGGCTACACCATAAGACCTCTCCTCTTTTGCCTCACATTATTGCCACTATCTCTCGCACTACGTCATTCCGAAGGGTACTTCTGCGGCAAACCTGGAAATCGAAAGCATTAGGTCACTCATGTATTTCACATGGATAATCTTATGATTTATGCTAAAAATAAAGAGAAACTACACCTAGCTCTAAAAATTGTCAAAGAGTACACTCAAGAGATTAGAATGGAGTTCGGGTTAGAAAAATGCGCCAAGGTTTATTTGAAGAAAGGAAAACTTAATGGCATCCCCGAAGACCCTGAGCTCGTCCACAGAAGCGCTATACGACACCTTCGTGCTGGAGAGACCTATACATACCTGGGCGTTCCACAGAGCCTCATTCAGGACGTGACATCTATAAAGGATACTCTACAATGCAGATACAAACGTCTCATCCGACGTATTTGGTCTTCCGAACTGTCGGCAAAGAACAAAGTTTCTGCGACGAACATGCTTATCGCGTCCGGCAGGACGCGAAAAGTTTTGCACATGGACAAAAACATGTAGTTTAAGTCTTCTGTTCTGCGACTTCACATCTCACGCGACCAAGGTGGTCGCGGAATATCAAGTCTTGAATGTCTTCACAACAGGATTATTCTGAGTACAGCTCACATAGTCGCGAACGGACGAGACCCACTTCTTAAAATGGTCGGAGAACACGGAGAAATGGTCAAAGGAGCGTTTCTGTACAGAGCAGCGAAGGATGCTGCTGAAGCACTCGGCCTTCACTTCAATATATGGGGTGAGCGAAATGCATTCAATCTTATCCATCTCGATTGCTCACTCCTGAATGCCTGGATTAAGAAAGCACAGAAGAGAAACTTCCACGAACAGCTCCTTGACAAGAAGATGCACGGCATCTTCCACAAATGTGGAGCATCAGTCGATGTCGTATGAGCTAACGTTTGCTTTCCTTAAATCACCCGAATTGAAGTCGAGCACGGAAGGTTTCATTTTGGCATGTCAAGACGGTGTCATTTCCACTCTAGCATACCGCAGCCACATTGTAAGCCAAGATATTCCCGATGATAGCTGCAGAGCGTGCCATGCATACCCCGAGCATCTAGGACACATAATATCTAGTTGTCCAACTCATGCGGGAACGGCCTACATCCAAAGGCACAATGCGGCACTAAGTGTGCTTTATTACCATCTTTGTCACTCTTACGGCATTAGCTCTAATACCGCTCCGCTAAGCGCTCCTGCAGAAATAGAGTCAATTGTCGAAAATGAGAAGTGCCGTAAATACTGGAACTTCCTATTCTCGACAATTGTTTCTATTGCGCACTAAAGGCCCAGCATAGTTCTCTTTGACTTCGACAAGTGAACTATGTTCGTTATCGAATTTTCGGCAACAGCTGCAAAAACATCATAGCCAAAAAGAATGAAAAGAAAGAGAGGTATAAAGACCTTGTAAGGGAGTTGCGACGGTTATACCCGGAATATTCTGTTAAGCTAATCGTCCTGACCATCGGCGCTCTTGGAGGTGCCAAACTTTCACTGGTTAATAGCCTGAAAAGTGTGTGTGTGTGCGTGGGTATGTATGAGCTATGTATCTGTGGTATATGCGTATATTGTAAATATAGAGATAAGGATGTCACGTGCATGCTCATCAGGCTAATCAAGTCGATTTGGGCCCATTGAGTCAGTCCTGTATCACCCGGAATTGATAACATGAATAAATTGATGTAATCTGAAATGTGACTAATTATTACAAAAACTACAGTGGTGTCGAGAATAACACAGCCACACAAAAAAAAATCTTTTTTCGGGCCTGGAGGTCAGACCATGATGACTATATGTTTTTTGGGTCGCTGAATCCGAATCCGAGGTCTAAAAAAACCCCAGCACGTCAGGGTTCTGACATAACCTCATAAAATTTAATTTTTTCAAGTCTGGGGGTCAGACCGTGTTTATTATGTGTGTTTGGAGTCGCTGAATCCGAATCCGAAAAACCCCAGCACGTCAGGGTTCTGACATAACCTCATAAGACCTGATATTTTTTTTTCAAGTCTGGGGGTCAGACCATGTTTATTATATGTTTTTGGGCTCGCTGAATCCGAATCTGACGTGCTGGGGTTTTTAGACCTCGGATTAGGATTCAGCGACACAAAAAACATATAGTCATCCTGGTCTGACCTCCAGGCCCGAAAAACTATTTTTTTTGTGTGGCTGTGTAATTTGAACTTAAAGCACGCGTGTTATCGATTACGCTAAACGAGCGTGGAACAGTGTAAGAAGAATAAAATGAATGTGAGTTAATTCAATGTCGGAAGAGATTAAAAATGTGGAAAAGGCGGAAGTGAAAACTAGCTGGATTTATAAGTTATCAAAAGTTGAAGTAGTGGCAAAGATTATGGAATACGGTATTGTAAATGTGGACAAATCTCAGAATTGGATAAACTGATTATAATTAATGCTCTAACACCTGTTGATTTTTCTGAGTGGGTTACACCAATTGTTCCACTTCTAAAAAACGATGGCTCGATACGTATTTGTGGTGACTTTAAAATTACAGTGAATCCCTGCCTCGAAATAAAACAATACCTATTACCCCGTAGCGAAGCAATTTTAAAGAAACTGTCAGGGAGGGGGGGGGGGGGGGGCTAAAGGGTCTAAAATCGATTTATCGAACGCCTATCCGTAGGTGGCACTCATGGTGCTGCGATCGCAAGATGGCGGAGGCAGTCGGGATGTTTTGAATATCATCATAGTGTTATGTGTGAACAAAAACTTCAATGGTTTAAAAAATGAAGCTCTATCTTGCTGAAATTTGTGTTTTCGCGAATTCTTCGCCGACGAAGAGAAATTTTATCGAAGGCGAACGTGTTTTACACGCTGGACATATTATTTATTGTGGGAAAAAGTCGGTGACCGATTTCTTTGCTCTTGTAGCATGTTGTATGCAAACCTCGGGTTTAAAAAACAATCCTCACGAAATAAAAGTTGAAATTGCTTTAAATGGCAACATATTAAAAATGGAATGCAGTTGAAAAGCTGGTCTAAGTGAACAGTGCAAGCACATCGTTGCAGTTTTTATTTATTGTAGCAAGTAAATTCCTTATTTCAATACGACGGGATTTAATTGCTAATTAGAAGCTATATAGGTAATGGGTTGAAATTAAATCGTGAATAAATCTTTCAGAATTTGAGGTTAGCTGTCAAGTTAACAGATAAGATTTCTTACATGCACATTGCAAACTGCTTGTTATTGAATAACCCGATAAAAAGGCTGGCATGAAAAAGCATTGAGAATTTTAAATAATTAAAAATGCCGTTTATGTCCTTTGTACTTGAATCCTTGATTAGGTAGGAAAAATAATAAAATTCCAATATCTTTCAAAGCAGATCGGAGCTTCCAAACGTAACCTCAAAGAAATTATAATTACAATTTTCGTTTGAAGCATTAGAAGGCGCTCCGAAGGTTTAAAATGTTCAAAATATAGTAGGATTGTGTTACAAAATATCACTTTTTTCAAATTTTATCAATTACAAAAATATGAAGTCATGATAAACTTGTTCAAAAACTATTGTTCTCCACAGCTATCTGTGTGGAAAGCAATTCTGACAAAGTAAAATGACAGCGAAAATTTTCTAATATTTTTCAATGCAAGCCTTCTTACTGGTAGGGGATATACATCCCATTCTTAGGGATATTTCTCAAGCTTTTCTTCTATCCACTTTCTCTAACATTCCTATTTTCGAAGAAGTATCCACAAAATTTTCTCCTTCTAAAGGAAATTTGTGAAATCTTAAAGTAGGAACTCGGCGGGCCTTACTATTACAGCCAAAAACACAGCAGAAAGCATTACTTTTAGTAGGTCTTGATTCAAAACGCATTCCACTTTCAATATTCATTTTGAAAAACACTAGACTTACGCGAAATAATGCAATAAAATCTGATTATTTTTAAATATATGTCTTATCCGGGTATCTTTCACGTGTTTACTAGTAGAAAGTATCCCGACGTGACAACTTCAAAATTTCTTCACCAGGTGGCGTATTCGATCTGAGAGTTTCCAATAGCGTCAGCTCCTGCGGAATTCCAAAAAATCATGAATGATTTAACGACATATTTTCCGGGAGCAGATTTTTTTTTAGATGTTGCATTCGTCACAGGAAAAACTGAAGCGGAGCATGACGAAAAACTGGACCGTGCAGAAGATTATGTGAAAGCGGTTTAAGAATCAATAAAGATAAATGTGTTTTCAAAGCCGATTAAATACAGTATTTTGGGCTGATTATTGATAAGGTAGGAATTCGACAAACATTGGACAAAACTGAAGCGATTGTAAATGCCCCAACTCCAGTAAACATTAAACAGCTGCAATCATTTCTTGGCCTAGTAGCGCATTTCGAAAGGTTTATAGAAAATAGGGCGACGAAGCTTGAACCATTATATGGTTTACTTAAAACAAATAATAAATGGCTCTGGAATGAATTGTGTGAAAAGGCATTAGTTAATATAAAAGAAGTGATTGCTTCCTTAAAAGTACTAGTGCACTACGATCCCAACTTGTTAATTTTGGCATGCGGCGCATCACCGTCAGGGTTAGGAGCAGTAATTTCCCACAAGATGGAAAATAGTAAAGTACGACCGATTGCTTTTGTATCACGGCGACTGAATAAAGCAGAAAGGCATTACGCTTAGACTCATAGAGAGGCGGTGGCTATTATTTGTGGCTTCGACCAATTTTATATGTATTTGTATAAAAGAGAATTTGTGCGGCGAATTGATTACCACGTTGGGCTTTATTTTTAACAGCGTTTCAGTTTAAAATTAGATATATTAAATCTAAAGATAATGCAGTTGCTGACAGTCTGTCAATCGCGGGTATATAAACGCTAAAGAGGTGGCTCAACAGACGCTTAAAGATAACGCATTGTGTAGAGCCATAAGAACAATTCGAGATAGTTGACCACTCAGCACAGTAAAAATTGATAATGTATTGGCAACTTTTCACATGAAACGTAATGAACCTAGTGTCGAGAGTAATTCCGTTCTTTGGGGTTATCGAGTGATTATACCAGAAATATTGAGAGCGGAGATTTTAACGCAACTGCATGCTAGTCATTTCGGGATTGTTCGCATGAAGGAAATAGACAGATCTTTTTTCTGGTGGCCAGGTATAGATTCAAATATTGTAACTTTGGCAATGAATTGCAAAGAATGTTAAGAAGCTGGTAGTAACCCTCCAAGAACGCAGTTACACCCTTGGACATGGCCGGAGGAGCCGTGGTTCCGAATTCACATGGATTTCTTAGGGCCATATCACGTAGATATGATTTTATTAGTTTTAGATGCACATTCAAAATGGCCGTAGGCAATTAATATGAAAAATAATATTACTTCAAAGTAAACGAATAATGTACTAGGTGGTTTATTTGCTCGACATGGTTTTCCCTTCCAAATTGTGTCCGATAATGGCACTACGTTTACAAGCGCCGAATTTAATCAGTTCACCACTGCGAGAGGCATTCAGCATACCATTTCACCAGCTTATCATCCGGCCGGTAATGGAGCAGCAGATAATTTGTCAAAAATAAAGTTTAAAAAATTTGGAAAACTGGCTCGTCTTTGGATGAAGCGACAACACAATTTTGATCTGACTATCGAACAACAGCACATGCAACCACCGGAACCCAATAGTAGAACTGAGCGTAAAAAAACGTCAAACTTCACAAATTAAAAACGCGCCTAAGCCAAAAATTCGAAACTTTAGTGTTGGTGAATATGTCATGGTTGAAGACTTTAGCAAAAATTATCCAGACTGGAAATCTGCTCTAATTTTAGAACAAAAGTCACCAATCACGTTCACGGTAAAACTAAGCGATAATCTGCTAGCCAAAAGACATATTAGTGGAGGCACGTTAGGTATTTAGCTTGCATTGTACCGAAAAAGTTCGCATTTGCTTGCTTTTTTTTACGTACTTAACATGTAAAATAATGAAATATTTACATGTTTAAAATTCACGGAAATTGTTTATTCAAGATATTTGCAGGTTCACGTTAATTTGGAAATTTTCTGTAAGGAAATATCCTTTATGTATGAGATAATGTACAGAAATGAGTACCGAAATACCTTACATTGTGGTATAACGTATAGGTCCTTCGTGAAGAAAGAAATGTTATGGAGAAAGTGGCGGACAAGTGGAAAATAAGCAGGTATTCCGCGCGCTTAGGTATAGCGGTCTCGCTCAGGCATACGAAAGCCACGTTTTCCACCCTAGAAAAGCTTAGGCTGGCTTTCGGAAAGCATAATAAGTACTATTAGTGTAAATTTTTGAAAGTCTATATCAAATAATTTCTTTACATAATTTTGTCAGTTTGTGTATTGTGTTTGAAAAGAGTGAACAGTAATGCTGAGATCTGCAAGTTTCTCCTTTATTATGAAATAAACGAAGTGCAATACAAGGTACATATGCTATTTATATATGCTACTGGAACATACCGCGCGCTACGCGCGCGGAAATTCTATTATTTTGTTACTTAAGAATACTCAATTTTAAATCCATTCAAATGTGAATTAAGATTTATTACATTATTTTTCAATGAATTTTTTAATTGAATTATTCATAAAATATAGATAAATTGGAAGCAACATGCCATCTGTTGAAAATATACAGATACAAAATGAATCTAATTAGAAGCATATATAATTTAAATAAAGCTCCATTTCTAAGGCTAAATATTTATTGAAAATATCGAACCTAATTATTTCCATCTCGCATATAAATTAAATTTTCTTCTACGGTAGACATTTCATTATATTCATATATTATATTATATTAAACTTTTCGAATATATTGAGACACGGAGTTTTCTAATCAGGCAAAAATCTCTTGAAGAACGTAATTTTTTATTTTCTTGTCATTTTGTATGGCGTAGCTACTTAAATAAACTCTCAATGAATCCCAAGATCTATCGAAAAAGCTACGTACAGCTGTCCGTGATTGAAAACATCTTTTGTTAGATCAGTTCTAATTCGATCGAAAGTTTGACGTTGTGATTTGTCGATTGTCATTGCAAATGCTACTTTGACTGGAAATTGTCTCCTTTTGAATGAAAATGGATAAGTATTTTCACAGTGCAGTTTTATCCGATTGATTTCGCCCGCTCTACTGTCTGTCAACATTTCACATCGCAAAACGTTGGGAGAAAAGTTTAATACGAACAATCTAGTCCCATTGCAAAGTCCTTCACTTATGCTTAGATTTCTTACCATTGCCCATACCAAGAAGAAATTGGGAAAACTATGTATTTTTCATTTGGTAAAGCTCGCATGTTTTCCGATAAACAGTGCATTCTGAAACTGTTCCACAAAGTACTGAATTTGATTGATGAGTTGACCGTTTCACTGCGAGTTGCTCGTTTATTTACGGGTAGTAATTGCCTGAAGTCACCACCCAAAACAACAAAATTTCCACCAAATGGCAAATCATTAGACATGAAATCACGCAATGTTCTGTCCATGACTTCGAGTGCAAAAGGTGCTGCCATCGGTGCTTCGTCCCAAATGAATACGTCTACTGCTTTGAATCTTTTTCCTTCTTTCAGGGAGCACAGCGCAAAAGGAGCGCAAAAGAAGCTCAAAAAAGGGGATATATGGTGGTTGTCTCACGAAAAAGGGGAAAATAGGGGAAAGATTAAACATTTATTTTCACATGTCGAAAAGAACAATCTTTTTGTAAGACATATTACATTTTAAAATAATTATCAATGATTTTTCAATGATTTCTACCATTGAAGAGTTATTTTTAAAAATTGGATGTACTTAGATCGTTGGAAATCCATCCAGAGTGATATAAAAAAGTAAGAGAAAAAATAAAATTAGTTAAATACAAACTTTTGATATGTTTAACATCGTTCTCATAAATATTTTTTCAAAATATTTGTCATTCCATCCTTACTATAATTAATGCATTCAATGTCAATTTAAAAATAAACTCTTCAGTAGACCGAAGTAAGAATGCTAAAAATTAATCGAATCGTTTGAGCTGAGGGATAACAATTTCTGGGGCGACATCCAAAACAAGTTAAGAAAACATTTTGAAATCGGTTGATATCTTCTGTTCCCTTTCTTAAATTTACAATCAAAAATTTTTTCAAATAAAAAAAATCCGCCTGCCGCTCGGGCACATTCTAATCGCACGCTGCGCGCGCGGCTTGCACAGTTTGAGCACGCCTAGGGAGCGCGACTGTTGGTTCTCGCGCTTCACGCTCGATAATGTACTTACCTACATTTACACAAAATCTTTGAAAATTAAATGTGAAATTAAATGTGAAATATTCGTTCCTTATTTGCCATTAATCTCTAGTCATTTTACAAAAATTTGACTCCTTCATTTGTAATGTTATTTTTCACGATTAAATCAAAAACTATACGTCCTATAAGAAAATGGATCAAAGCAAATTTGTAGATATAACTTAGACAAACAAATTATGACTTCAGCTTAAAACCAATTTTAAAACAAAACTGGAGTACGCATCTTTTCAAATCTTACGAATTGAAAACTGTAATTTTCCCTTCGTGTTTTTTTTTGGAATATTTAAAAAACGTAATTTTTTGTAAATATTGTTCCTCTGTTCGTAACTGCTGAATTGGACAGAACAAAATAAAGCAAATGTATTTTATTATTTGTTCTTTCTTTCACAATAATTCTTTGTTGTATTTATTGTACAGAGTGTATATGAAGAAATTTGTTTTAGATAAATAAAGAGATTTCCTTTTTACCCATTTTTGTTGTTGCATAGTTCAAATGGAAAATGGAATTTTTAACAACATTTGTTTTGATGAAATCCACGGAAGACATTTTTCACACAAAATCAATACCTTCTCATTATGATGAGAGTGTAATAATTAATTATTTTTTGTGCGATCAAATTTAGAATTTTTGATTTTTTCAAGGAAATTCAAAAAGTTGTGATGACATTCTTGTAGGACGTTCAAAAAGTAACGTTTTTCATTTCTTGACTTTTTTTCATATCGTGCTTTGTTTCGCTAAAATTGTTAATTTTCGTTTTTTGGGGGGGAATTTTGATAATGCTATAACTCTGACAATTCTCTCCTTATCGAAAAGAGTCGTAGAGGTAAATTGTTTGAACTTCTGAGTACTATGGATAACCGTACTTGAAATTCCTGAATTTTGAAAAAATAGGTCTAAACAATTTTGAAGATGCTCTAACTTTGTTAATTTATATCGAAAATAGCTGGTTAACGAACTCGATCTTTCTTTTTGGTCCCCGAAACTGTGTGCGAAAACACAATCCAATCCAATGAGTCTTTCAAAAGTTATCCGATATACAGACTACGACGACAACGGCAGACAGACAGCCACCGACGTAAAAACTATTTTTTCCGATTCAGGGGGCCTCAAAACGTCGACACTTGATGGAATCGACGACAGTCATGTTTCACATAAAATCAATACCTTCTCATTATGATGAGAATGTAATAATTCATTATTTTTTGTGCAATCAAAATTTGAATTTTTGATTTTTTCAAGGAAATTCAAAAAGCTGTGATGACATTCTAGTAGGACGTTCAAAAAGTAACGTTTTCCATCTCTTGACTCTTTTTCATATCGTGCTTTGTTTCGCTAAAAATGTTAATTTTCGTTTTTTTGGGGGAATTTTGGAAATGCTATAACTCTGACAATTTTCTATTTATCGAAAAAAGTATGAGGGGAAATTGTTTCAATTTCTGAGTACTATGAATAGCCGTCCATGGAATTTCTGAATTAAAAAAAAAATAATCTAAAAATTTTTGAAAAAATTCTAACTTCGAATTTCCTTCGGAAATAGCTGGTTAACGAACTCGATCTTTCTTTTTGGTCTCTGAAACTGTGTGCGGAAGCACAATCCAATCCAATAAGTCTTTCAAAAGATATCCGATATACAGACGACGACAACGACGACAACGACAACGACAGACAGACAGACACCGACGCAAAAACTTTTTTTTCTGACTCAGGGGGCCTCAAAACGTCGACATTTGATGGAATCCACGAAAGTCATTTTTCACATAAAATCAATACCTTCTCATTATGATGAGAATGTAAAAATGTTGCCTTATTAAAATTTTTTTTAAATATGGGGCATTCTCCGTGAAATCAGCCACCCCCTCCTCACACTTTCATTCTTGAGATAAATGGACCCTATAGGGCTCAAAATTTTCGTCAAAGCTTATGATTTTTAGTATGGCGAATCCAAGCCGGCCGCTGAAATGTGTAAAAATCATTTTGTGTCATATAAGTACAAGTTAGGTATGCAATAAAGGGTTTTCGCGGTCACTGATTACGAATGTTGTATTATTTTGAAAAAATTCTAAGATGGCGAATCCAATATGGCTGCTGAAAAGTGCTAAAATCATCTTATGTCATAAAAGTACGAGTTGCATATGCAATAAAGGGGTTTCGGGGTTGCTGAGTTCTGATTCAAGCTGCCATACATTTTGTAGTGCTACTAAAAGTATCCAGAAGATATAGCATTGATTTAAGTGTTTATGTGCCGTCGGCATTAGCGTTACCCAATGTGCACCACGAGGAGGTTGCGCAATCGGTCTTGTACATCACTTGGCCCAGAAAAGGGCCGTTTTATATATTTGCAGTTTCTTATCTGATTGTTTTTACTTGTGTTCGTACATTGACCATTTTATTCCATCGTTTTTCTCTGAAACATAAGACGATCACACACATTGTCTTTTGCTTCTGAATTTCATGCAGTTCTAGAACAAAAATTATTTATTTATCTGACGGAGCTAAGCAAGACTTGAAAAATAGATTCCAGATCGCAAATTTGGTTTTTCATAAGGAAGATTTTGATATTGAAGCTGAGTGGCATTATTTTACAACTGCTCATGGTAAGAGTGCGAACGATGGTCTTGGTGCAAACAATAAAAGAGAACCTTACAGAGCAAGTTTTACCAATATACGAAGATAAGTAAAAATAATCAGATAAGAAACTGTAAATATATGAACCGGCCCTTTCCAGGGCCAAGTAATGCGCAAAACCGATCGCGCAACCTACTCGTGGTGCACATTGGGTAACTTGAATCACAAACCTTGAAATTTTTCAAAAACTAATACAAAATTCGTAATCAGCGACCACGAAAACCCTTTATTGCATTCCCAACTCGTATTTTCATGACATAAAATGATTTTTACACATTTCGGCAGCAATATTGGATTCGCCATCTTGGAATTTTCAAAAAAGAATACAAAATTCGTAATCAGCGACCACGAAAACCCTCTATTGCATACCCAACTCGTACTTTTATGACATAAAATGATTTTTATACATTTCGGCAGGCATATTGGATTCTCCTTCTTAGAATTCAAAAAAAAATACTAAATTCGTAATCAGCGACCACGAAAACCCTTTATTGCATACCCAACTTGGACTTATATGACACAAAATGATTTTTACACATTTCAGCGGCCATATTGGATTCGCCATCTTAGAATTTTTTTAAATAATACAAAATTCGTAATCAGCGACCACGAAAACCCTTTATTGCATACCCAACTCGTACTTTCATGACATAAAATGATTTTTACACATTTCGGCAGCCATATTGGATTCGCCATCTTGGAATTTTCAAAGAAGAATACAAAATTCGTAATCAGCGACCGCGAAAACCCTTTATTGCATACCTAACTTGTACTTATATGACACAAAATGATTTTTACACATTTCAGCGGCCAGCTTGAATTCGCCATATTGAAATTTTTTAAACAGATAGAAAATTCGTAATCAGCGACCCCAAAAACACTTAAAAAGTGAATTGCAAGAGTAAAAATTATGTTTTTGTAAGAATCAGATCAAAAATAAGAGATTAAATTCAGAAGTTTTTTTCTTGTGGCGGCCATTGTTGGTCCGCCATTTTTAAAATCATAAAGTACCATACGGCACTAAAAAGCAGAAGCTTTGACGAAAATTTTGAGCCCTATAGGGTCCATTTATCTCAAGAAATAAAGTGAGAGGAGGGGGTGGCTGATTTCACGGAGAATGCCCCATATGCAAAAACATGATTTTTGGATTGATTCGAACCTGAAATTGCATGAGCTTGAACCAAAGAAACATGTTATTATTTTTTAGTCATGAGAAACATTTTTTTGTGTCGTTTTTAACGTTCGAAAATCGCGAAAAAGATATGAAATCCCAAAAATTGTAACTCACGACAAAAATTTTTTTCCGAAAAAGAAGAATAAAAAAATGTTTCTTTGGTTCAAGCTGAATAAATTTCAGGTTTGACATATTCAACTTTTTTTAAAATGTGTGCATATGACTCAATCGAAAAACATGTTTCTGCACATTTTCAAAAAAATTGTATCTGAGCAGATAATTTAATTTTAAATTTCGCAGTTTTAAATTTCAAATGAATAAGATAATTTTTTGATAAAATAGTTAAATTGTTGAATGAAGAACATCAGTTTTTAACCAAAAATCGAATAGTTATGTTTTCGTTCCAAAAAATTAATTTTCAATTGAAAAAACTGAATTTTCTCCCAAATTGTTCAATTTTGAAACCTGAAAGAAGACTTTTCTACAATGCAGTTGATTTTTCAACACGAAAATATGAATTTTTAATTAAAACATAAATTTCCAACCAAACATTGAAATTTTCAGTTATATGCCTAGTTTTTAACAAACAAACAAAACTTTAACTAAAACTATGAATTTTCAACAGAGTAGTTCAAAATTCGACCAATTAGTTGAATTCTCTACCAAACTGTCCAGTTTCCGAGGAAAAATTCAAATTTGCTATAAAACAGTTAAATCTTTAATCCAAAAACACGAATTCTCAACAAGAGTTGGGTTTTCAAACAAAACAGATTTTTTAGTCAATGAAGAAAAAAAATTGCATTCCAAATGTCGAATTTTAAAGCAAGAAGATTAATTTTCTACAAAAAAGGTCGAGTTTTTAACAAATTACATAAATTTTTAACTAAACAATTGAATTTTCCAAATAAAAAAGATCAACTTTGAACCAATAAATGGAATTGCTACATTTCATATCAAGAAACTAATTGTCAAATGAAAAAACCAATTTTCTACAAAATTATTGAACTTTTGAACCAAAAAAAGAACTTTCTACAATACAGTTGAATTCAAAAATATAAGCTTTCAATACAAACAATAATTCTCAATCCAAATTGCAATTTTCAGTTTAAAAAAATGAATTTTTAACAAAGTAGTTTGATTTTCAACCAAAAAGACAGCTTTTCAACAAAATAAATATATTTTCAACCAGCAAATAGTTGAATTTTTAACCAACTTCCTGCCAAAAATATCAGTTTTGAACGAAATTCATGAACTTGCAACCAAATAGTTAAATTTCCGACAAAAAAGATCAATTTTCAAACACAAATGAAATAGTATAATTGTGAGTTCAAAAAAAAATTAATTTTCAACGAAAAAAAAAGTTTCAACAATAGTTAAACTTTCAAGCGACGATTTACAAAAATTAAAAATTGCTCAAGTTAGAACATTTAAAATTGCAGATAATGAATCTGGAATATTCCATTTTTCAATTAGGTATTTAACTTTGTACATTTCAACTAAAATGTGTTAATCTTGTAATACTTATTTAAAAAGCACTATATATTTTGTAACTGTTCCAATTTTATATTGGATAATAACTTCTGTCTCCAGTTTTCACATTTTCAACTTGCTTTAAAATGTTTCATCTTCAAATTTTTTTAAGAGTATTATTTATTATTTAATGGTCAGCACTTGAAACGTATACCTTATTTATTCATAAATAATTTTTTAAAGCGCTATAATTGCTTTAATTATTATTCAATAATGGTTACATTTTCTAATATCGTATATTTAAAGAGAAAAGGGGGAAAAGGGGAAAAAGGGGAAGTTTTTTGAGAATAGGGTGTAAAAGGGGAATTTCAAGAAAAAAGGGGAAACTAAGAAAAAAAGGGGAAGACTGTGCACCCAGTTTTTTTTGACTGAGCTGAAATGTTGGAAGTCGAGTCCGCAAATAGTGGCACTGACAAACCATCAGTTTTGTGCACTGTTCTTCCATGAGGAAGTAATGGTCAGCAATGCCGGTGAAGGCCATCGTGCAAATATTTTTACCTTGACCTTTCAATAAGTAGAACAGAGTTATAAACAAAAGTTTTTCCTGGTCCTCCTGGTCCGTCAATGTAAAAACATTTACCGAAAATATGACATCCTTCTGCAACTCGGAGAATCAAATCGACAATTTCTTTCTGTTTGACATTCAGTTTATCGTATTGGTTGTGTCCATTCGATATTTCTTGCAAAAGTTGCTCGTGCTCTTCTTCTTCGTATTCTGTTGTTATTTGCACAATTTCGGGAAATATCGACAGATCCCAATCCTTTTTCTCTAAAATCTCTTTTATTTCAGAATAAGCTCTCATTGTAGCAGTTAAATGCCCGAATCGCCCGAATCGTCTGATATAATCTTCTGATAAAACGATTTTGAATACCTATTTTGAATTGCGCGCCAACTGCAGCCAACCAGCGCGTGGCCCCCAATATTGGCATCACTGCGGACACAGCACACGTGCGCGCATCTTCTTTCTCTCTATCTCTCTTCTTGTGAATCATAATTAAAATATTGTATTTTCTTTTTTGTGTCATTAAATCAAATTAATCTGCCTAACGTAAATTAACTTTCGTATAAAATTCTATTATGTCAAGATAGTAATTGTTTCAGTCATTTCATTTTATTTAATGATAGTTTTCTTCTCATTTTATATTTTCAAATTTCGCGGACTTTTACATTGCTATGTTCAATTCTCAGAGTCAACCAATAAGAGTGCAGGAAAAGACCTAAAGTTAGCTAACTTCTCAAGTTCACATCAATTTTATTATAGTAGATACCATATACCATAAATTATTTATCTTGCATACTATTCGAAAATTACAATTTGTAAATATTTTTATATTTTTTTAAAGTATCGAGCACTCAGTGAATCCTGAAAATAATGACACCATCTCCTCCTCGCTGCGATAATGACAGATAATGGATTTCCAATACAAGGTAAATATATTGCAATTAAAATATACTCCAGTGAAAATAATAAAAATAAGTACACGATTCATTATTTATAAATTATTTCGAAATATAAGGCCGGCGAAATGGCACAGACTCGGTACAAGAGCGTGAGTGAGAATCTGAAAATGTTACAGAAGGGATAAAAATCTGTTTAACTTTTGCCCATTTAATTGAAAAAAAAATTAATAAATAGTCTTGAAGTACTATTGGGGTACAACAAATGATAAGAAAAAAGTATAAAAAAGCACCCGTTTCAGAGAAAATCGCTGTGAAAGTAGCGACGTTTCCCAAAAAACACCGCGCTTGACACTGCAAAATCTGCATAACTTTTGCAAATTTGAATTTTTTGTTTACAAGGGGAAGGCCTCAAGTATGAAACTCAAATCGAGTTCGCATGACGATAATTCGAAAGATTATCGAATTTAATTCGACACGTGTCACGGCTTTTTTGTAAGTGGAGCCTAGTTTTTTTAAATATTAATGTTTTAAAATTGCGGCTACCTTCACTGATACACTAGTCTTAATCTCGCGGGAAATTTTTCAGCCAGCGGCGCTGACCCTGCGGTAGCGTGCCTGTTTGCGACTCGGTGCTGTCGACTTTCGAGTCTTTTGGATAGATTTTTTTTTTTAATAATACCAAAAATTTAAATTATTATCAGTAACAATTTTAATATATATAATATTTCGGAAAGTTGGAAAAATTAGACACTTTCTAATTATAATATCATATAATATATTATATAATACGCTTTTTTATCTTTATAATTATGAAGTACATAATTTGGGGTGATAATCGTCATATAAGCATTTAAAGCATAACCTTCTCTCGCAGCGGGCGCATTTTATAAATGCGACTCTATGACAGTTGCAGTTTTCACACGTCAAAGTAATTGGAAAACAAACTTGATTGATGTTCAAAAAATCATTTTTTTCAGACAATTTCGAAGCGTACCACGCGTATTCAATCATATTTTTAAATATAGATTTAAATTATTTAATATATTATATGATATTATAATTAGAAAGTGTCTAATTTTTTCAACCTTCCGAAATACCGAGTCGCAAGCAGGCACGCTACCGCAGGGCCAGCGCCGCTGGCTAAAAAATTTCCCGCGAGACTGATACTAGTGTATCAGTGAAGGTAGCCGCAATTTTAAAACATTAATATTTAAAAAACTAGGCTCCACTTACAAAAAAGCCGTGACACGTGTCGAATGAAATTCGATAATCTTTCGAATTATCGTCATGCGAACTCGATTTGAGTTTCATACTTGAGGCCTTCCCCTTGTTAGACTAAAAAATCGTTTCGAGCGATTATTTTCTCCTATTGATTCGTAAAAAAATTGCCAAAAAAAAGCAACCAACTCGGAGAAAATCCCTATCAAAGAACGATGGGTCCCAAAAAATTCCAGAGTTGACATATAAAAAACTGCATAACTTTTTTTTTTATTTCAAAGAAAAATCATAAAATCATCTCGACGTGTTATTTGGTTCTACTGAATCGTAAAAGAATTTGTTCGAAAAAGCAACCATTTACGAGAAAATCCTTTTGAAAGGGACTAATTGCCTTCTCTATAAGTTTTGTGCTGTTTATTGAAAAACAAAAACAACAAAGTGCTTTTGAGTCCATTCTGAGCTCTGCTACACTATAAAAAGAACACTTTGAAAAAGTAAACCTCTTCTGAAATAACCCTTATGTAATTGCGGCGTGTCACCAAAAAAGACGGAACTGTGAGACAAAATAATGTATAAGATTAACATTTTTTATTTATAATAAAAATTTCAAATATTTTTTTGTCCCCAAAAGGCTGTACTGAATTGTGTAAGTAACAGGCTTAAAAGAAAAATTAACAATTAAAACAATTATAATTTGTTTAAACAGCATTCTTGCTCCCGCAAATCGTGAAACGTTACTCTGTGTCGTCATAAATGATATTACACATATATCAATATAAAACATAAATGATAATGCACATTTGGTAATTATTTAAACAATTTTAATTTGTTTAAAGAATTTTTTCTCTTCAATATTGTAGAAAATTATAATTTTCTGTAATTGATGACAAAGTAAACGAATGTCGAAAGTAATACATTTTTTAATGATATTTGGTAATTATTTAAACAATTTTCTTTTATAAAAAATATATAACCATTTCTTTCATATTTTATTCATGTAAAAAATATAAGAAAAATTTATTTATACAATTAAAGACTGTAAAAAGTAATATGAATAATCAGCGACATAGTGTAAGTAATTTGAAGAAATTAGGCTTTTCTCCACCTTCGCTGTGAAAAGGCGCAAATGAACAACATCTGTTAATAATAACCAAATGTCCAAAAAAATATATCACTCTCAATATGCATCAATTGTTCTATCAATTCCTACTGAACATTATAAATCCTGTTTGCTTCCTCATAGAGGAAACTTTGTAATGGTAACATTTTCCAACAATTTTAAATTCATTTAATTAAACCCTCCCTTATTTAAAAATGTCTAATACAATATTCTAAGCAATTGTCCGGATGTGTGTGTGGATGTGTGGATGTATGGATGTGTGGATGTCACGCTTTTTTGTGAACACGATAACTAGAAAACGGTTGCAGATAAATTGATGAAATTTGGAGCGCTTATTTTCGTCACTAATATCTTGAAACTGACCAAAGGATTTCTAAAAATATTCATTGCATTTTTTTTAAGCACTCAATAATATTTTAAAAGCCGGTTTTTTATAGTAAAACTTTTTTCATTAGCATAATTCAAAGTTGATGCAAGAATATAAAAGATTCCTTGGTTCAAAACGAATCGATTGACCTATAATAATAATGCATTTTATCAAAGAGTAGGGAAGTTATGGTAATTTATATATTTTGAAAATCGGTTTTTTATAGTAAAACTTATTTCATCAACATAATTCAAAGTTGAAGCAAGAACAGAAAAGATGTGTTGATTCGAGAAGAATCCATTGACTTATAATATTAATACATTTCATTAAAGAGTAAGGAAACCATGGTAATGCATAATATTTGAAAATACGGTTTTTTATAGTAAAAATTTTTTCTTCAACGTAATTCAAAGTTAATGCAAGAATATCAAAGATTCCTTGGTTCGAGACGAATCGATTGACCTACAATATTAATACATTTTATTGAAAAGTAGGGAAGTTATGGTGATTTATATATTTTTAAAATCGTTTTTTATAGTAAAAGATTTCTGCTTCTCATAATTTAAAGTTGATGCGAGAATAGAAAAGTTGTGTTGATTCAAGATGAATCGATTGACCTATAACATTGATACATTTTATTGATTAGTAAGGAAGCTATGGTAATGCATAATATTTGAAAATACGGTTTTTTATATTAAAACTTTGTTCACTAACATAATTCAAAATTGATGCAAGAACGGAAAAGATTTCTTGATTCAAAGCAAATCGATTGATCTATAATAATAATAGTAATACACTTTATTGAAGATTGGGCAAGTTATGCTCATTTATAATGTCTGAATCATCAGTTTTAAACAGAAAAACTTTTTTCATCGACATAATTCAAAGTTGACGCATGAATAGAAAAGAGACTTTTTGATCATAAATTTTGAAATAGAGTAATTTTGACAATTTTTGTAAAGAAATCATAAAGCTGGGAAAGGGATAGGGTATGGCAGAACTTTTCGTTTCTCTTTTCCAGCTCAAAAAATTATCATTTCTAATACAAGATTTGATTTGTCTAATTTGGCTTTGTATTTAAAACATTATTTGTATTATTTTATAATTTTTTGTAAATTTCTGTTTTTAAATTGAGCAAAATAAAGACTTTGGTTTGTCTATTATTGAAAAAAAAAACTAATACTTCCTCTATGAGGAAGCAAAGTGCTCTTGAAAAGAGCACCATATAATTATAAATACAAACAAAGTGGAAACACTTGAGATCGAATTCACAGCTAGTTTAGATTTACAAAAAGTGTGGAACACTCCGGGGTTACTGACAGTAATGTCGAGATCTGCCAGCTCTTACGATATTAAGAAATGCTTGAAGTGTAGTAAAAGGTAAATCTACTGTTTAAATAATAATAATAATTATTATTATTATTGAATGATTAAAAAAATAATAAGTAGAATATGCACTAATTATAAATTATTAATATTTCGTAGATACTTACAAAATATGGACCATTCATGGCCCTCAACCTCAGGGGATAACTCAGGGCCCTCACATTCAGGGGACAACTCCGGATCCTCAACCTCAATTTTTCAATTAATAAAATCCTAATTAAATATCTCATTATTAATTACAGTTGATAATTAATTATTTTTTATTTTCAAGTAAAAACATCAATCCATTACGTTCAACTTCTTTTTCTCACATTCCAGGTATTTTTTGATTTTTTTGCAATTTTGCATTTCGAAAGGAAATTTTAGAAATGTAAAACTTTTAGTATTTCCAATTTGGATCATTAAAAAAAATTATTCAAATCCGAGCTTTTACAGACCGATGTAATATAATGTACTTTTTTGGTCAATGCTGCCTCCACTATATTAATCAAATCCGTAAAGGATGTATTGTAGAGGAAACGGAAATAATGTAAAACATCGAGCATACAAACGCGCAAGCGCTCACCCCGATTAGCGCTTAAATAATCAATGTACCATATTACTATATTATAGAAAACAGAAAATGGATCCCATCATTCTTTTTGTCACGGGGGAAAGATGTGGTATATGCGTCTATTGTATATATAGAGATAAGGATGTCTAACGCACGCTTATCCTGATAATTAAGTGGACTTGAGCCCATTGATTCAGTCCTGTATCACCCGGCATTTATAACATGAATAAAATGATGTGATCCGACATGTGACTAATTATTACAAACACTACAGTATCAATGTTCATATCCATAGGTGACGTCAAGATTAAGGTAGAAAATAATCCAAGATAACTCACGTCGTACTTTTCCAAACACGAAAAAATTAGGAGAAAAATATAAATCAAGTGCACTTACATTTTTAGGCGATAATAATGGTATTAATAATTGAAATATAAATACTCATAATATATAAGAAAATAAATAATAATAATAAATGGTGCAAATATGCACGAACTTGCACAACCCTGTGCAAACCTGCTCTAATTTGTTTCAAACTGTACCAACAAGTTGTAAGAATATTTTCACACGGGAAGTTCAAATATTCATAAACATATTCATAAAGTTCTTGATCACAAAGGAAGCAATATGATGTAAGTGTAACCGAAGATGTAAGTATATAGTCTACTTACTTTTAAATAATAATAATATTATTAATATCAATAACAACAACTTTAAGGCGAGCTTACCCTTTCGACATATTGCTTCCTTTTTGAACAAGAACTTTATGAATATGTTTATGAATATTTAAACTTCCCGTGTAAAAATATTCTTACATCTTATTGGTAAATATTGGAACTAGATGGAACAATTTAGAACAGGTTTGCACAGGTTGGTATACGTTCGTGCGTATTTGAACCAGTTATTATTATTTATTTTCTTATATATTATGAGTATTTATATTTCAATTATTACTATCATTATTACCGTTCAAATGTAAGTGCACTTGACTTACATTTGTTGTCATCATTTTTCCGTGTTTGCAAAAATACGTTGTGAGTAAGTAATCTTGGGTTATTTTCTCCCTTAATCTTTTGACGTCATTTATGAGAATGGACGTTGATACATAACACACACACACACACGCGCGCGCGCGCGCGCACATACACACATATATACACAATAAATCCGCTTCATAATATTTTGACTTCTCTCGTTTTGTACAGGTTAGAACATGTTGGTGCAAATTTGTTCAGGTGTTCAGGATTCAACTTTGTTCATGATTCAATGTTCAAGGAATAATAAAACAACCTTTGAAGTAAATTCAGAGGTATATCCATAGTAAGTAATCGTATATTGTACTTTTTTTGAAGTTATTTCCTACCCTGATATTTTAATCAGAACATTTCCCGTGTTTTTGTTCATCAAGGAATGTCATTTTCCTGGTTTCGATGTTTAAGGGATGTTAAAACATCCCCTAAAATTAGTTCAAAAACATATTCTTCCTATGCATGCTTCCTCTACTTATTTGAAAGTGATTTCATACCGTAGCAGTTGAATAAAAAACCTCTAGTGATTTTAGTTACTAAGAAATTATGATTTACATACTTGGATGCTTAAGGTATGAAAACACCCCCAAAACATGCTGTAAACCCAAAAAATCGTTAATCTTTGTAGTTCGTTGGTATGAACCTTTTGTTTCGGTAAACACAAATTTTAGAATAATAAAAATGTTCCTTTACATTAAATTCACTCTTTTTTCTTTTTGTTAATTTTGTCCCTGCAATACATTTATCGGTACATTTTACTGTGATCGAACACTCGATCGAACATGTATTCCGGTAATTTGTCAAAACCATAAATATATTTTTTTTTTGCTTCAAATCCTTTCACATTTTAATCTTTGTACATTCTTTGAGAAATCTTGGAACACTTTTTGAAATAACATTAGTTTAAGTTTAGAAAAGCTTTTAAACGTTTTCAAATCTCTGTGAAATTTTAAAAATATTTGTAAAATCTGTTTACAGTAAGTTAACTTTTCTCAAAGATGTTTACACATAAATCTGTCTTGATTCATAGTTTACTATGCATGTACAGATTATTTTTATCACCTTTTTTCATCAGTTTATATCTTTCGCTTTTCATTTTCATTTACTGAACTATTATTACTAAATTCGAGAGATAATTTGTTATATCACTTACTATGTATTTGTATAAAAATTTATACTAAAATTCCGGATATGATGGTACATTTTACAGAATTAAAAGATCTTACATCGGAGCAGGTGGAAACACAGGCGTTAATATGCTCCATCACTTTAGATTGTTTTTCCAAAGCTGGATGCAAATATTTGGAGTTTCACAATTATTTAATCTGTAACGTTAAAGGGCACCCATACGAAACCATTTACAAGTAAAAGTTATTAAAGTAAAAATTAATTTCATGGTATTTTATATAACTCAATTTCCAAATCAAATAATTGCACATAAAAGAATAAGAATCGCGCGGAGCGCGCGTATGAAGTTCTTGTTTTGCTTACAGAATTGACTAAAAATGTCTTTCCGGTGAGTGTTTGCTATATAACACTTTAGAAATTGATAACGATGATTACTTATTTAAACAACTAAACGTAATAAAGCCTTATTTTCTCTAACATTTCATACCAAAGCTCTAGACTTCAATGAGGTCAACATTTGCGGTCCCGAAAAATAACTTTTGTTAATCTTTTCGAACTTTAAAAAGCTTTTATTTTGAAAAAAACGTCTAAATCAAATAAATAGTGCCACCTCAAACTAACACAGCAGAATGATTTTAAAAACTAAAAACTAAGCTTTTCTCCCATGTTAATCTTATGGGACACTTCAAGTGTATAGGGCAATGGGTAAATATTAATCAATTTTACTCAAATTTGTAGGTCATTCTATATTTCGACATTCGTAGCAATACCGCAAACAAAACTTCTATATAAGGACTAGCCTAATAGACAAGGGACAGACGCACATGGAAAAACAGGGATTGACAGAGATAGGCGAAAAGGCTGATTTGACAAAGAGATAGAAAAAAATAGACGTAGACAGATAAAAGACCATGGACAACTGACATAGAGAAAAAGGGATTGAAAGGGACATCTCTAAATTTGAATCAGTGGAATTTCACTCAGTATGAGTGAAATACTTCCGGTTATTTGAATCGGTGAAATTTTAATTTACAAACAGCCAGAAGTACGTTACTGATTTTCAGTTAAATTCCGCTGAGAAGTAGTCAATATTCATTGATTCGTATTTAGAGAAACAGGTATGAAACTAAATTAAAAAAGAGATAGAAAACGACAGATGGCAATAGGCCAATGATAGAGAAGTGATGATTGAAAACGACTGTATTAGAACTTTATTGGCAAAAAGATCAAAGGGGATAAGCAAGGTATATGCAGGCACGGAGAAAAGGGAATGGAAAGAGATAGGCATAAATCTGGCTTGAAATAGAAAAAGATAAAGGTAGATAGGCGAATGATAGGTAGGGATAGACAAGTGAGGATTAACGAGAAAGAAGTAAAAGTATACTGACGAAGAAATACAGAAAGATAGAGTTACAAACAGATATAGCCGGATAGAAAAGAGATTAAATGAAGTAAAGCTGGACAAACAAGTGATAGAAAAAAAGCAGGTGGAATATGGATAGACGAGGGATAGGCTGGGGTAAATTCTTCTTATCCGTCTCTATCTTGGGAATAAAAAATGATTAATAGTGATAGGATTTCTGTCGTTTTATTTCCACAAGAGAAGAATTAGTCCACAAAATCGCGAAGAAACATAATATTGTTCAACTGAAGAGTTGATATTTTATCATTCGGTAATTTTCTTTAGGGTATTTTAGAATTTTAAGGAAAAACCTTATTTAATCGACTTCTTCCAGCCCATTTATTAGAATTATTGTATACAAAAATGAAGTTTCGGAATCAGACTGATTCCCTCATCAGATTATCTTTAATATTTCGCAGATAGTCGGTTAATATTTTAAAATATAACAGGTGAAATCGAAGAAATTTTTTTCTCTCAAAAGAAGTGTATTAAAATAGTCATTCTCAATATAACTATACTGCTCATTTTAAAAATAATTAGGATCTTAGTGATGACAAAGTATGTAGAATTTAATTAATATGTTGATTATTCGAAGTTGAAAAATTTATATACTAGTTATGTTAAAAATTGAAAAATCAAAAAGTGAGTTTATAGGGGTGACGGAGTGTGCACCCTCCGTCTCCATCTTGAGGTATTTTATTATTCGAGAATTTTTCCAATTGGATAATATTATAAACTGCCGGGGATTTTATAATTCAGGAGTTTTATTATACGGGAATTTTCTAGTTCGGATATTTTATAATTCAGTAATTTTCTGTCGGGTATTTTATTATTTGGAAATTTCATTATTCGGGAATTTTCAAATTCAATAATATTATTAACTGTCTGGACTTTGATTATTTGGAAAATTTCCCATTTGGCAATATTATAAACGATTCGGAAATTTTATTATTCAAAAATCTTGTTATTTGGGAATTTTTGAATTTAGGAATTTTTATGCTGGAATTTTATTATTCGGGAAGTTTCTACTTCGGATATTTTATAATTCAGTAATTTTCTGTCGAGTATTTTATTATTCGGGAATTTCATTATTCGGGAATTTTCAAATTCAATAATATTATAAACTGTCTGGAATTTGATTATTTGGAAAATTTCCCATTTGGCAATATTATAAATTGTTCGGGAATTTTATTATTCGGAAATTTTATTATTTGGTAATTTTTGAATTTAGGAATTTTTTTATGCTGGAATTTTATTATTCGGGAAGTTTTCTAGTTTGGATATTTTATAATTCGGTAATTTTCTGTCGGGTATCTTATTATTCGGGAATTTCATTATTCGGGCATTTTCAAATTCAATAATATTATAAACTGTCTGGAATTTGATTATTTAGAAAATTTCCCATTTAGCAATATTATAAACTGTTCGGGAATTTTACTATTCGGGAATTTTCTAGTTCGGATATTTTATAATTCGGTAATTTTCTGTCGGGTATCTTATTATTCGGGAATTTCATTATTCGGGCATTTTCAAATTTAATAATATTATAAACTGTCTGGAATTTGATTATTTAGAAAATTTCCCATTTAGCAATATTATAAACTGTTCGGGAATTTTACTATACGGGAAATTTCTAGTTCGGATATTTTATAATTCAGTAATTTTCTGTCGGGTATCTTATTATTCGGGAATTTCATTATTCGGGCCTTTTCAAATTCAATAATAGTATAAACTGTCTGGAATTTGATTATTTGGAAAATATCCCATTTGGCAATATTATAAACTGTTCGGAAAATTTCTAGTTCGGATATTTTCTAATTCAGTAATTTTCTGTCGGGTATTTTATTGTTCGGGAATTTCATTATTCGGGAATTTTCAATTTCGATAATATTATAAACTATCTGGAATTTGATTATTCGGAAATTTTCCAATTTGGCAATATTATAAACTGTCCGGGAATTTTATTATTCGGGAATTTTCAAATTTCACGGTATATCGAACAGTTTTAAAATATATTAAAATATTTTCTAATTTGAGAGAATTTTCAAGTCTTTGAGGTATTTGGAGTGATTTTAACGAATTTTCAGATTATTGTGGTACTTTAAGGGTCTTCGAAGGATTTTAAAGAATGTCGATTTCCTCTCCTTTGTATTCTGTATAACAAAAAAAAACACATGTTGAACCTCCAGCACTCAGTCTAAACTATAACGTCATAGAGAAAGGTCGAATCTCTCGATTTCGGAGAATTAAATACTAATATCCAGTAAACTGGTCTATTTTTGTGCGATCACTTTGAAAAAAAAAAAAAAATAATAATAAAATAAAATTTTGCGTAAACGTGCTAATTAGTGCCTTACCTTTTCAAAATTTCAAATCAAAAATTAAGAAGAGCTTTGAGGACAAACGGCGGAATCCTGCTCAAATTACAAAAGCTAAGTCATAACATTTATTGTTAAGAATTTAAGTCTCTTTATAAGAGATTCCACGGTATTTCAGAAAACAATTTTAAATATATTAAGAAACTTCCTAATTAAATAACTTTTATTGTTAGTAATAAATGAATTTCAAGATTATAAATTTTTGAGATTGAACTATGTTTTGTCTCCACATATAATGATTAGGCACTCTGGATGGCAGTGTTGAGTATAGTCGGGGAGTCGGGGTGTCGGGTGGTCTGCGGTTTTAGGCATAAGTAGTGGGAGTGATGATCGAACTATTTCTGTCATAAATTAAACTACATTAAAACACTTTATCCGTTCATTCTAGTTGAAAGTTCAAACGAATTGAACCTCAGATATTCAAGAAATATAGAATTCCATGAGATATTTGCGGCTTTACTAAAGCAAAACTTCTTGAAAATTTGTTTAGTGTTATTGGCTCCTGTTTTAGAGGTAGGCCGGCAATCGGCAGATGGGAACATAGGAACTCCTATCTAATACGACGCTGCTGAAGGCTGGTGACCTTCTCAGCATAAATCACCAACCTATTGAGACTCTCGGTTTCCTT
>CAKNXH010058457.1:0-23745 GCA_932178445.1 Andricus quercusramuli | reverse complement strand
CCCCCCCCCCCCCCATCACTGCTTAATTCGGACATAATTTCGACTCGCAGAACAAATCTCGCGCATACAGGTGATAGTTGGGAGTACAATATAAACATGAATAATACAAACAATAAAGTAGCCTCGGAATGAACTGAAACTTTGATTGGCGAAAAGCATGCACACGGGAAACGTAAAGAACGAGTTTCGGGCGATGTTTGGAGACTGGGTGTTTGGAATGCTAGAGGAGTGAGTGATCTTAAGAGAACTACGAGAAACTATGCACATAAGGAAACTATATATTCTTTGTGTACCTGAGACGAAGAAAAAGGGTTGCGAAATTAGAAACATAAAAAATGGGGTGTTGAAAGGCGGTTGTGAAATATGGTCAGGAGTAGATAGTTAATCACATGGTAGTCAAAGGGTCGGTTTAATTATGGATGGAAAAGCAATACAACATCTCAAAGATTATAATTTTGTATCACCCAGATTGCTATGGGCTAGAATGAAGGTAGGAATCCGGAGATTATTTATCATAGCGTACTACGCACCAGTCGATAGCAATTCGAGGCAAGTTAAGGACGCCTTCTGGGACACTTTAAATCAGACATGCCCAACTCGGGGAAATTTCCTCCGAGAACACATGTTCAGAGTTCCCTACTCTTTCTACTAAAGAGCGGGAGTGGTGGTAGACGCATGCGCGTGGTAGACGCGTACGTCACAGAGGAGAGATTCTCGCAAGCGTTTACCACCACTCCCGCTCTCTAGGAGAAAGAGTAGGGAACTCGGAACATGTGTTCCCGGAGGAAATTTCCCCGAGTTGGGCATGCCTGCTTTAAATGATACAATAAGTACTTGCGATCAGGGTGAAAGAATAATTTTGTTAGGAGATATGTACGGATGGGTCGGCGTCCAACGTCAGGATACAGATACAGGAGGGGTGCTAGGTAATTTTGGGGACCCAACAAGAAAAAATTATAACGGGGAAAAATTAGTTAGCTTATGCTTAGAGAAGGGCCTATTTATTACAAATACTTGGTTTCGACATGAAATGATCCACACTTACACCTGGTGTAAAGGAAATAACCGCAGTATAATTGACTTCGTTATTGCAGATAAAAGACTAAGAGAACTAGTTACAGATACAAGAGTCATGAGGGGGGCCGAATGCAATACTGACCATTACCTTTCAGTCTCCAAAATGAACTTAGGGCGGGGATGGAGAAGAAAAAGAACCAAGCAAACGAAACAAACGCGAATAAAGGTCGAAAATTTACAGAAACCGGAAGTGCGAATAGATCAAATCCAAGTAATCAAATTTTTTGGTCTTTACAGTCTTATAAAAAACAACACATTTCAATTACGGTGTCAACATTTTAATATGATCAACGTTTCGGCAGATATTGATTTTAAAAACTGGAATGTCTTTACTGGAAATTTTATCATAATGACTACGAAAAAAAATTGACGTTACATCAGTTTATTATTAATGTTTTTCCGACAAGTACTCGACTTCAGGTAATGTTTTTAGTTTTCACCAAATCATATGTATTTATTCATTGTTGTTGTTTCAACTTTCTTTATAGAACTTTTGTTTTATTTTATTAAATTTTATAAAGTTATTTTGTTCAGATCTTGAGAATGGCTCAAAGCCGAGCCGAAACGTTGATCATATTAAAATGTTGACACCATAATTGAAATGTGTTGTTTTTTATAAGACTGTAAAGACCAAAAAATCTGATTACTTGGATTTGATTGACAACAGTCTAAGAACGGAGTTTGGTTTTGGTTACCACCAAACCAATATTATTGATGGTGCGAATAGATTTTCAGAATAAGATAAACGAACGCATAGATAAGGCAATTTCGGAGACGCTTGAAGGCAATAAAGATATAGAGGGCGCGTGGGCTTTATTACGGGATACCATTGTTAAAACTGCGGTTGAAGTGTGTGATACGGCGATGGTAGGAAGAAAGTCTGGCGATGCGTGGTGGAACGATGAAATTGAAGCAGCTCAAAAAGAAAAGAAAGAAGCGTACAATAAAACGCTGAACATGACAGGTCTTAGCGATGAGGAGAGAAATAGACTAAAAAATTATTACAGACACAAAAAGAAGAAAGCTAAACGACTAGTCAAAGAGAATAAAGAGAAAACCAGAACAGAAGAAGAAAACAAAATACAAAACTACTTTGAAGGAATTATGAAACTATTATATAAACAGTCGCAGGAAAGTAAAAATACAGAGTTTGTCAGCATGAGAAACAGCAAAGGTGAAATGCTATATGATATAGACGGGATAGTAGACGCTTTAAAAGACTCTTTGAAAGAACTATTAGGATGTGAAGATATAGGACAACAAAACTGCGACATAGAACATAATGCATTAGAAAATCCAATTGAAAAAGTCTGTGTCACTGAGGTCAGAGATATAATTAAGAACTTGAAAAACGGTAAGGCTGCTGGTATAGACAGTATTAGCGCTGAAATGCTTAAATACGGTGGCGAGTACATACCTCACAGGATGTGCGAATTGATAAATTTATGTTTCGAGACAGGAGAAGTCCCAGACGATTGGAGAAAATCGATTATCGTACCAATATACAAAAGAAAGCTCGATAAAGGCAACTGCAGTAATTACAGAGGTATCAGCCTACTAAGTACCGTAAGTAAAATATACTCAAAAATACTTATTCGTAGGGTAATGGAAATTACAGAAGAGAAGATGTGGGAAGTCCAAAGTGGATTTATGCCAGGAAGATCATGTACAGATCAGATATTTAGCCTAAGACAGATCACAGAAAAAAGCTTGAGAGTAGGATAGAAGTAAACTTTGGGGAGTGCTTAAAGAGTATGGAGTAAATGGAGGGCTTCTACAAGCGATAAAAACAATATATACAGGTAGTAAAGCGAGTGTAAGGGTAAATGGGAAACTGAGTGACTGGTTCGATATTATGCAAGGCGTGAAACAAGGATGCGTTATGTCCTCGTGGCTATTCATCATATTCATGGATAAGTGTCTAAGAACTGCCCTCTTCGACGAAGAAGGTGTAGATCTCGAAACCGTCAAGGTACGTGGGTTAGCTTTCGCAAATGACAAGATTGTTATGGCAGAATCAGTCGAGGACTTGCAAAGAATGATGAATAAACTTAATACAAGCATGAAGAATATGGGCCTCAAAATTAACGTGAATAAAACGAAAATCATGGTGTTTGAGGGAAAAAGTGAGAAAACAATATACAACATTGTCCTAAATGATGAGAGATTAGAACAAGTTGACAAATACGTATATCTAGGTAGTCTATTCACTAACGACGGAAAAATAGATAGGGAGTTAGATAGGCGCATAAATAAAGGTAAGCAGGTTATCGGTACAGCAGGGTCCATCCTCACAAATAAAAACATATCAAAAAAAGCTAAAATGGCCATACGTAATTCTATTTTCGTACCGACTGTACTATACGGTAGCGAGACATGGACCTGTCAAGAAAAGGACAGAAGTAAAATCAACGCGATCGGCATGAAACCTCTGCGCATAATATGCGGAAAAACACTGATGGACAAAGTCCGAAACGAGACAATCCTCAAAGAATGTGGTACAGGAGAGACACTAGTTGACATATGGGAAAGAAATCAGTTAAGATGGTTCGGACATCTTGAAAGAATGAAAGATGAACGACTGACCAAGCAAGTGTATAAAGGTAAAGTAAATGGCAGAATGCCCAAAGGTAGACCGTCGAAAGAATGGTTAGTATCTCTGAATGAGACACTAATCCGAAGAGATATTAGAAGCCATAGAAATACAAGAGCTTGCATGACAAAAAGCATGGACGTGAAGGAAGCTAGAGTAGTATGCCAGGACAGAAAAGTGTGGCGACAAATAGTTTGTAAACAGAGTGACAATAGAGTGAATGATCCCTGAAACAAAGACCTTGAATACTAATGGGCCCAAGTGAGGAACCATACATAACAATTTTGTGAGGCTCCTCACTTGGGATGATCGCTGGAGAGATTGTTCAGCAACCTGGGTCGGAGCAGTGTTGTGGAATGAACGTGTCATTTAAATAGATAACACGAGAATTCCAGATCAATCTAAAACATCTATACCTAACACCTATATACCTTGGCGCCCCCAGAAAAATCCCAAAAAATTGTTAGTGTGAAGTTTGTTGCATCTTATTTTGAACAAAGAAAATGTTAATTTGCCTTTGTTTGTTTTCGTAACCCAAAATTGATGCAACTCAAGACTAGACTCGAATTTGGCATAGTTTTGAGGATAGGCATTTTACAGTGATGTATAGATTTATGGAAAGTCATTAACAGAGTCTAGACAAATTTCCTTGCCCGTAATTACCGTAGTAGGGCGGAGTTTATTAGTTTGGGTTTTGTACCCGCATCACTACGGTGGGTACCTCTTACGATGATGCACATAGTAGAATACTGGCCCAGGGAAGCCATTATTTATTTGTCGCATTTAGAAATCATACTTAGAATTTAGGAAAAACTATTACACTGTTTCATACCTGGTCCATAGTCTATGGATCAGTAAGTATTGAGTAGCAACCCTCATTTCGGTTTGAGATTTTCGCCAGGACAGTTCATCAAAGCTCTTCAATGTAAATCAGTGTATTGAAAGAGCAGTGTTAGGTGCAGTGAAGTAACTTGTGATTTATTTGAACTCACACATTAATAATTTAAATACATACTACTATTGGCGAGAAAATTTGAGTCCCTATGGCTTTGACGTTGAAAAAGCGAGTAAAACAAAAATGGTAACTTAATGAGTGAATGATCGCTGATTTTAAAGATCGAAGTTTTTCCGCCAAAAATGTTTTTTCATAATTACTCTTCTGACGCGAATTTCAAAACAGAAATTGCATCAAATAACTATTTTTCTAAACAGAAAAAGCTATTTTGTGTGAAAAACTAATATGAATATCAAAAAATACGGGCGTCATTTGTAGTTTTCTTTATGCAAATTACAACAAAATTACTGTTTCACTCATTTCTTCAACCTTAAATCAGCGGACTCGAATTTTCTCCAACATATTTTTTCACTAATTATTGTTTTATGCAAAATTTTATGTCTAATTCAGATGTCCGAAAAGACATCGAAGAAGCCATCTGGAGCTTATTACAGAAAGCGAAAGCAAGAAAAAGATGTGGCAATTCAAAAGGAAGCGGGTGCCATGAAAAGATTCTGCATAGTTAAAAACTCTCAGATTAAAGATCCTTCAGAAAACACGGTAAGTTGATGATTATACATAAGGGTGGTCCAAATTTTCTTTCTAATTTTCATGCATATCGCCCCCAAATTTGTTCGAATCCATAAAATAATGCGTTTTTTTTTAAATTATATTCAGAGGTTCCACAAGCCCCATTTTCTTTCTAATTTTCATGCATATCGCCCCCAAATTTGTTCGAATCCATAAAATAATGCGTTTTTTTTAAAATTATATTCAGAGGTTCCACAAGCCCCATGAACTTCAGCACATATTTTCCGTAAGAAAAAAAAACATTTTGGTAAATTTTATTCAGAATCATCAATGTTAGGTGAATCTAGTTGAAATTCAACATTTCTCTTCGCATTTAGCTATAGAATACAATCGAATAATTACTTTTTGAATATCACACCCATAAATAAACAAATTCCTAATTTTTGGCGAACATAAGTCGTCTTTGAAATCCTTAAAATCTTTGTGAAATCTTTTGAAATCTTTTTTAATTCTCTAAAATCTCTTGAAGAACTTTAAATCTTTGCCAAATCGTGAAATTTCTGTGAAATTTTTTAGAATATTTCTAAATCTTTGTAACATATTTGAAATCCTTAAAATATTTAAAATCATGATAAAATTTTTTGAAATCTTCTGAAATTTTTATGAAATCTTTGAAATATTTGTGAAAGCTTTTTCTAATCTTTAAAATGTCTTAAAAGTTTTAAAATCTTTGGAAATGTTCGAAATCTTTGTGAAAGCTTTGAGACCTGGTGTACACACACATTTTTTTGAAATCTTTGTTAAATCTTTTGAAATATTTGTGAAATTTTTCTTGAATCTTTGTTCGTTTCAAATTCTGAAATATTTTGTAAAATCTTTGCAAAATGTTCAGGATCCTTTTAAATATTTTGAACTTTTGGAAATATTTTGAAACTTTTTGAAATGTTCAGTAATGTTTTGTAGTATTAAATTTTCGTAATATCAAAGTCTTTTCATTGCGGCCTATAAAATAATTGGTTAGGTCTAAAAAAAATGCCCAGAAGCTTCTTTATTTATTCTGTAATGAGTACAAGATGAATTATATCTTAATAAATAAAAAAATTTTCAGTAGCAAGATTTCTCCTGAACGAGATTTTTCTTTCATAATAGACTAAAAGTTTAAATTAATTTTTGCATTTCAATATAATAACTGCTTTAAAAGACAAAAAATCATTCAAGGTTCTCATGAAAAATTGAAGGTGATTTCCAGGTTTTCAAAGTTCAGACAAAAATTCAAGGAGAATTCCAGGTTTTCGAGGTTTTGAATCTCGCTGAACACCCTGTTATGGGAAATATGTGTTAAACTTAATGGGGCTTATGAATCCTCTGACCTCTTAAAGTAAATAATTTATCAAATTAAGCACATGCCCACTAATTAAAATTTGTTTCTATATTTATATATTTTTATTTTATTATTATTTTGTTCCTTTCGTTCATCAATATTTGTTCAGAATACGGTGGATAAAGCAGAAGATGTCGAATCGGAAATCTGTGTAGACGAAAACGACAATGTATCGGCAAAGGAAGTCAGCTGTGAAGAAACTAGTGAGCTGCATGTTTCAAAGGAGGAGAAAATAATTGAGACCGAGAAACCTCACCAGTGGGAAGGTATTTCACTAAGTAGTGATCCAGCGCATTGGCCTTCGAATATAAATAACGGTCAGATTCAATTTTTAATACAAAACAAACCCATACCCAGGAAGGATATTAAATACCCGATAAATAATGAAGGGAGGGCATTTTCAAATTCATATTCAGGGTGGCCATTATTTTTTTCATTTTCCTCTCCCGGTTCTCCCGGTAGAAATTCGTGATTTCTCCCGGTTTAAAAAAAAATACTGTTGTTGCGAAACGTGCAGTTTTTTCACATATGATCAATTGCGGAAATCGATGAGCATCGGCAAACCGATTTACGAGAAATGCATTGACTTTCAATCATATAATAAGCAGGATAAGAAACATGTAATGCCTAATAAAGGAAAATGCAAAGATGTTTTATTATATACATATTATATATGTTTTAAGGAAACATGAAATTATCGAAACAAGTATAGTTAAATCACAGATTGTTACAACTTCAACACTACATGAGACTACAGAACCTCCAGAACAGTCTAGAATGCGAACTAGTACGCACACATACGTGACGTAATGTGGGCGGTCAATCAATCCCAACTAATTACGCGATTTCGCGATTGGTTGTTCGGACACACAGCGCTACGAAACGCGCGACTTATGAAATGCGGGAAATCTCCCGGTGTAATAATTCTCTCCCGGCTTTTTTCCGGTTTTCTCCCGGTGCAAGTTTCTCCCGGCTTTCTCCCGGTTCGGTGGCCACCCTGATATTATACGCGCGTTTTGGCAAATGGCGAGTCATATGACAGAAACTGGCTAATTTATTCTCATTCGACTGATAAGATGTTTTGCTTTTGCTGCAAACTGTTTAGCACTCAAAATATCCCTATGGCAACAGATGGATTTTCAGATTGGCAACATGCAACTCGCCATTTGTCAAGGCACGAAAAATGTTCCTCTCACATTAGTGCATACAAAACTCAATTTACTCTTCTTACGAACTTAAAAAAAGAAAGAACAATTGATAAACAGGAACAACAAATATTTGAGGCTCTTCGTGGATCATCTGATCGTCTTTTTGATTATAATAATGGGAACTATTTGAAGGCAATTGAAATGATCGCGAAATTTGACCCCGTAATGAGTGAACACATTAAGCGGGTTCAAATTAAAGAAGATAGTAAAATTACGACAGCGTATATAGGAAATATTATTCAAAATGAAATTATTACTTTAATTGCGGATGAAACTGTGTCACTCATTATAAAATTGATAAACAGGCAAAATACTTTTCAATCATCCCTGATTGTACACCTGATAAAAGTCGCGTTGAACAAATGACATTTGTGGTCCGATTTGTGGAAATAAACAAGGAAAAAGAGTGCGAGATACGCGAGTGTTTTCTTGGATTTCATCAAGTCACTGATCAAACAGGTGAAGGAATTGCGCGGATTGTGTTAAATAAATTAGAAGAATATGGCTTGAGCGTTCAGAATTTGCGGGGTCAAAGCTACGACAACAGTAGTAACATGAAAGGTAAACACAAAGGTGTTCAGAAGAGAATACTTGACATTAACCCAAGAGCATTCTATGTCCCTTGTTCTCCTCACAGCTTAAATCTTGAGGTAAATGATTCTGCAAAATGTAGTATTGAAGCGGCTGATTTTTTCGGAACTTTGCAACAGGTATACAATTTTCTTTCGGCGTCAACTGAAAGATGGGAAATTTTTTGTAAGTATCTTTCGAGATTTACCGTGAAACCGTTATCTGATACACGTTGGTCAAGTCGAATAGATACAGTAAAACCATTTCGTTATCAAATAGGTGAAATTTACGATGCGTTGATAGAAATAAGTGAAACTCATAAAGACCTCTCTACCCGCCATAAAGCTCAGTGTTTAGCTACTAAGATTAAAAGCTTCAAATTTTTATGCTCAGTTGTCATTTGGCATAAAATTCTATCTAATGTCAACGTAGTAAGTCTAATGTTACAGCAGTTGAATCTCGATGTGACAAAATGTAGTGATGTAATTCAAGATCTTATATAGAATTTGTCTGCGATGCGAAATGACGAAGAATTTGAAACCTGTATCAACGATGCTAAAGAATTAGCTAATGTCCTTGAAGCTGAGTCAAAGTTTCCTGAAATGACTGCTGTAAGACGAAAATATCAGCCTACACGAATTGAGGAAACTTTGGACGAAGCCATTCAGGATCCTAGACAGAAAGACAAAGTAAACTTTTTTTTTGCTGTTCTAGATGTAGCCATAGGTGCTTTGAGCGAACGATTCGAGATGTTGAATAATCTTTATAAAATATTTAGCTTCCTCGACAGTAGTTCCACTTTAAAAGGTATCGCCAAGGAAGAATTGTTACAACGATGTAAGGATGTGCAATTAAAATTAACTGACAGTAAGACAAATGAGTCTGATGTAGATTCCAGAGAGTTGCAAGACGAAATATGTTTATTACGAGACATATTCGAAGAGAACTTGAACCCTCTGGAAATGTTGAATTTTATGGTAAAGTGATCTGCAGCTGGCGTTTCCAAACTTTTATGTACTTCTACGAATCCTTTTAACACTGCCTGTATCTGTAGCCTCAGGTGAAAGGTCATTTTCAAAACTGAAACTAATCAAAAATTACTTGCGGTCAACTATGACTCAAGATCGCTTGTCAAACCTGGCAGTCATTTCAATTGAACGTGCAATTTCAGAAAACTTAGATATTGCAAGCTTAATTAGAAAATTCGCGGAATTGAAAGCAAGACGTGTATCTTTCCTTTAAGATACTATTCAGGGCTGCCACAGACTAATGGAGTTCAAAAAAGTGAAAATAGTGACTAATTTCATCTAAAAAGTGACTAAAAGTGACTAATGTTCACACACAAAAAATGTCTGTTATTCCCATAGTAATACTTATTAACCCCAAAATTTCGATTTAATTACACATATATTTAATGGGCTTGCTTTGAAATGATTAGATAAAATTATAGTGCTGAATTCGGCGGGTGGATACCCAGGCCACAATTTTCAGAATAAATTTTACAAGTCAAACAAATGGTAACTCATTTTATTACAAACTAAACAAACCGTTCACAAAATTGCCGCATTTATATTCCACAATTCTTTGCGATAGGAACTAGAAAACCGGAAAACCACAAACTAAAATAATTTAAACTTCAATATTAAATATAATTTTCATACTATAGATTATTCCATAGTTCCATACATATATATATTACTTAGATTTTCTTCTTTTTTTGAGATAAAATCTAAAATATCATTTTTTCTTTTCTCTACTGTCTTCTGGGTTTTATTAATTTCTTCTCGCTTTTCTTCCGATTCTTTCCGCAATTCTCTTACTGCTACAAGCATAGCCTGGGCAAGTTGAATTTCCTCCATGTTTTGTTTCTCCAGAGCCTTTTTCAATCTGATGTTAGCTTCTTCTAAGAGCTTGTTAGAATTTTTTAATTTCTGTTCTTCTTTTCTCATAATAGCAAGCTTTTCTTCTTCAGAATGCAATTTCTTTCTGCTTTCAGATATTTTACGCAGTTGCTCTTCTTTATCTTTCTTCACTTGTTCTTCTTCACACCTAGATACCTCAGCTTCTTCATTCTTTTTTCTTTCTGCCTCTAAATAATTCTTATAGCTGTTACGGGCGCACCTTGCAGAATCAAGGAGCTGCTTCGTAAGAGGCACAGTGTGAGGCAAATTGTTATAGTTCTTAAACACATATTTGACAGTGAGGATTGAATTCAACGTCCTTTCGCTCATAGATGCTCTGTCATCCGTAAGGATACGACCAGAAACTGAAAACCCTCTCTCAACATCGGCGTTTCCATGAGACAGAGTAAGGAAGGCTTTCACAACTTTACTCACAGTCGGGTACTTCTTTTCTCCCATAAGATTTTTTAAATGAAATATATGAGCCCAATATTCGTCGATTCTCTCACCTTTAATTTCCAAGATTTTCTCTCCTTGCAGAAGTTTCCACTCGTCCTTGAGCACATAAGTTTCTACCGTCCAGGGCAGAGCTTTAGCGGCTGCCACAATGGCACTAGAGCTGGAAGACTTCACCCGTTTACCAGGGTCCAGGTACTGTAAGTCTCGAAGAATTGTAGCAGATTTTAAGGATGATTTATTCAAAATGTGCTTGCAGACGGCGATGTAATGTGACTGAGCACCCTTAAAAAAAAGAGCCTTTTTCAATTCAGCTACCGTTGACAATTCATCGAAGCAGTCTTGCGGGAGAATAACATTTTTCGGTTCGAGAAGATTACTGCTATCGAATACTTTGTCATAAGGCAAATCTTCTTTCTTACAAGACCTACCAATTAAGATTTTCACTACATTCGTCAGCTGTGAATGCAGCAGGTGAATAAGAGTCTCCTCTTTTTGAAACATCTTTGTAACATTCGTCAGTACCTTGGAGCTTGAAACAACGAACATCATTTCAGCTTTCATCGTTGGCTTCTTTAACAGCTTTACAATCCGCAGATAGCACTCCTTCTCATGCAAGTTCTGACCCTGCTTGTTCGGAAGAAATTAAAAAAAATATTCTAGCGTAGGTTTCCAAAGAATGAGACTTCTTTCTGCAGCCCCTTGAATTGTAAGCCAACGCGAGGATGCGTGCTCGATGAAATGTAGTAGCGGAACATCAAATTTCTTTGAAACGCTGCAAAAATCTTCCCATCTAGTAGGCCATCCGTGAAAAAAATCATGCAACAAATAAAGCAAAGAAGATGCTTCCTCTCCCAGCCTATCCATTCCACTAAGGAACGCATTATGGCAAACGTGTATGTTGCAAGTGTCAAGGTCAATTAAACCTTTCTTCCTCATTTGAATTAGTTGACTATTCATCTTCCTGAAAACTCCTTTATTTACATTCGGTCCGTCGCTACCCAACATCAGAAGATTAGATGTAGATAAATTAGCGTGGTCCATAGCTTCGTTCAACTTCTCCAGAATGATGTCACTTGTAGCACTTCCAATGAAAAAGGTTTCCAAATGTTGAAAAACGATACCATGTTTCTCTTTGGACCAATATCTCACAGAGGTCTGGAGTTCATTTTGCCCAGCCGCATTTGTTGTTTCGTCATATAAAAGACTAAAAAACGAATCTTCCATGTCTTAATGTTGGACAGACCTATAATAGGGAGCCACTGCATCATTCAGAAGATAAGTAGCCTTGGTGCGGCCAAGAGTAAAATTCTGGGTGATTTGATTCATGCCGAACATAGACTGAAAAATATTTCTCAAGTCACCACAGGAAGCAGCACTGAAATCAGCAGCAACACACTTCAAAGTCCATATTAACTCCGCTCTTGTTGTTTGATCACGAACGCTGTAGATTTGAATGATACTTGGAAATTTTGTCATCACAAAAGAAGAAGAATCGTTTGACACTGTTGATGCACATTGTAACATCAACTGCGTCGTTCCTCGTTGGCCAGCAAAGTTTTTTTTGTGCTTGTCTGTCGCAGCATGTTGAATGAGAGCCTGAGACCCCTTATGAGTAACTATAATTCTGGAACCACCGCATACAGAGCAGGAAGCTTCATGATCGCTAAATCTGACTACCCAATATTTTACCTTATAGCCTTGTCCGTCATCTTTTTCAAGCCACAAAGAGGAAAAAGTGCAATTCTTACCCATTCCGTTTTACCACACCAGGATGCCTGAAAAAATCGAATGTCCAAATATTTTTATTTTTAGTTCAAAATTATAACTTTAATAAACGTAAATAAGTAAGTAATCCAATACGAGAACATTAAATTGGATATAGAGAAAAATTGGCAGATTTACAAAATGTTCGCAAATCAGAAATTTTTAAGCAATTAAAAAATTATTTAAATATTTAGAATCATTAAAAACTATATTTTGAAGTATTTAATCAAGTTTCAGATAGAGCTATTTTTTTCTTTTTTTCATAGATACTATTTTCACTTTTTTTTATATTTATTTGCTTTTAAAAAAAATTTATGCATGGTTATCGAAAAGTCAATAGAGAAATTTTGAATTTTTGGCGACTATTTTCCGAAAATATAATGCTATAAAGAGAGCGTCAATGGAACAGCGATATTTTTTTCTGCGAGAAGCAAGGGAAATGAATATAAGGGATTCCCAGAAAAACACAAACTAACTTTTGTTTTTAAAGGATAAAGGATATTGGATTTAGACAATACATACCTGTGTCTAACTCCTATTAATTACTAAATTCACAATTTCACTATAAATGGGCAAGAAAACACACAAGCCACGAAAATATTGTCCATGCGGCCATGCCACGATTCAACAAAAACAATTGAATATCAGAATTCGCGCTATAGTGTCGCGCAAACGGCGCCGATTGTCCTGCAGTCGGTAACAGCTAAAACGTTAACAGCAAAGTCGATAAAAAGGAAAGTGTAATTATCAGTAATTATGAGAATTGGATGGAGTCTAATAGGTTTAAAAACTAAAATAATGAAATTTTCTTTCAAAAAAGTGACTTATAGTGACTGTTTTTTAAAGAAGTGACGAAAAAGTGACTTAAAAAAAAAAAGTGACTAAAAGTGACAAAAAGTGACTGTATGGCAGCCCTGTACTATTGCATACTACATATATGCATTGTGTCTAAGAATCTGATATATGTATATATATATATATATATATAAACACCAAATTTATGATTATATAACTTCCTTATACTTTATATTTGTTAGTGTAATTGTTCAACCCAGTGCAATAATAAATGGCATGCAATAATAAATATTTTAGTTATTATTTTCTATTTACCATAATAATTATTAATATTCATTATTATAAGTACTTTGATCATCATGATTATTAATTATTATGTGTTTTATAATTTATTATGAACAACTTTGAATGGTCTATGGACAACGAAAATACTAGGGTTTATGCGAGGGGGGGGGGGGGGCAATTACAAACTGCACCCGGGCACCGGAAGTCTAGAAGCGGCCCTGGTCACGCCTACCCCGAAAGGGAAATGGCTTAATGGTATGATAATAATAATAATAATAATAATAATAATAATTAATTATTGGAACAGTTTTCATAAACATATTCAGAGTTTGGGTATTTTTCAAGGAATAGGCACAATTTGTTTACGGAGGCGCCTATGAATATATTTCTGATTTAAACACTTTCGATTTAAAAATTAAGAGTCTGGCTTTTTTCAACGAATAGGCTCAATTGTATACAGAATTAGGTAAGAATATCTTTCCGATGACTTTTTTGTATAATGCTCTGCAAATTACAAAGAATTAATTATAATTCATTCTTAATAATAATTATTATAATTATTATTATCTGAACAATGTTGGAGTTTGACCATTTTTCAATGAACAGGCTCAATTTGTATACGGAAACAATAAAAAATGTTTTTCAAATAACCCTTTCCTATGTATGATGCTTTGAAAATTTACAATAATTAATAATTATTCAGACAATGCTTATCAACATATCCAGAGTTTGGATATTTTTCAAGGAATATGCACAATTTGTTTACGGAGTCAATCAAGTATGTCTTTCCGAAGACTCTTTTTCTAAGCTGCTTCACAAATTCAGATTTTGGCTATTTTAACCCTTAAACTGCACACCTCAAAATAATTACGTTAGCTGCACCGTGGGTGTTTGACACCCAGATATTTAAACTTGTATAACTGAGCCAGATTTCAATATTTTGATCACCAGATTTGGATGGGATGTAGAATTATACGTCTTTTTGTAAATTTCGTTGGTTTTATAACGATATAATTTTTTTCAAAAAAGGTATTTATTTTGCGAAATGAAAATTAAATTTTTGACTAAAAACAAACAGTGTATTTTCAATGTTAAAATCAATTGATTGATACATAAAAGTCTAATATTACATAAAAGTAAGGAAGAGCGAGTACTAAAATGTACTGTACTCACTAATACACTCACGAACAACCGCCAGATGTCGGCACATATCCCATTATATCGAATTTAATATAGAATATTAGAGGCCAAAGTTGGCTCTGGGTGTTTGACACCCACGGTGCAGTTTAAGGGTGAAATGAATAGGCTACTTTTTCATAGAATTAACGAAGAATATCTTTCTGATTAATGTTTTCTATGTTGCTATGAAAAGTCTTTCTGATTACTTTTTTTCTATATTGCTTTGTAAATTTGCAAGAATAATAATGATTTAAACCATTTTCATTAAAAAATTTAGAATTTGGCTAGGTTTTAACAAATAGACTACATTTTTTTACAGAATTAACTAAGAATATCATTCCGATGACTTTTTTTACATGGTACTTCGTAAATTCTCAAATATTATTAATTATTTAAACAATTTTTATAAACAAATTGAGAGTTTAGCTGTTTTAAAACTAGTTACAAAGTAACTAGTAACTAGTAACTAAACTAGTAATAAAGTTGAGCCTATTAGTTAATAGGCTCAACTTTGTTACGAAAGCAAGAAAGTACGTATTTCCAATAAGACTTTCCTACATTACTTTGCACATTTGCAATAATTATTATTTAAATAATTTTCAAAAACATATTTAGAGTTTAGGTATTTTTCAAGGAATAGACACAATTTATTTACTGCGTCAACTAATTATGTCTTTCTGATGACTCTATTCTATGTTGCTTTGTCAATTTAAAAGAATTATTAATTATTTAAACAATTTACATACAAAAAATTCAGAGTTGGGTTGTTTATCAACGAATAGGCTACATTTTTTACAGAATTAACTGAAAACATCCTTCCGATAACTTTTTTCTGTGATACTTTGTAAATTCTCAAGTATTATTAATTATTTTAAAACAAATTTTATCAGCAATTTGGAGGCAACTAAGAATATCTTTTTGAGGACTATTTCCTATGATACTTTGCAAATTTATAATAATTATTAATCATTTAAACAATTTTCCTGAACATATTCAGAGTTTGTCTATTTTCAAAGGAATAGGCCCAATTTTTTACGGAAGCAACAAAGCATGTATTTCAAATAAGAATTTCGTACATTACTTTGCACATTTGCAATAATTATTGTTTATCCAAACAATTTTCAAAAACATATTCACAGCTTTGGTATTTTTTAAAGAATAGACACAAAATGTTTACGCAGTCAAATAAGATTGTCTTTCCGATGATCTTTTCTATGGTGTTTTGTAAATTTACAAGAATTATTAATTATTTAAACAACTTTCATAAAAAAATCAGAATTTGGCTACTTTTCAACGAATAGGGTGAATTTTTTGACAGAATTAACTAAGAATATATTTCCCATGACTTCTTTCTATTATGCTCTTCAAATTTCCAAGATTTATTAATTATTTAGAATATTTTCATGAGCAAATGAAGAGTTTGACAATTTGTCGAAGAAACCCTCCCGTCAAACCTCCTGCTCGACATTAGTTAAAACCGAGGTTAAAACGCATCGAATACACAACTCGGTCGTATACGTCGCAGATGGTCATCCATCCGAGTGCTATACGCGCTCGAAATGGCTTGAAATCAGGACTATTCTCGAGTCGAGATCATACACTGTGTATTTCTATGAAAATTTGTACGCGCCAACATTTTATAGGTTTTTTTCCAAAGTTGCATGGAAGTGTTTGGAGTTGCACAATTATTTATTCTGCATCGTGAGAGGGTATCTATGTGAAGCCGTGTACAAATCAAAATTATTGAAGTAAAAATTAATTTCATGGTATTTTATTGAACTTCATTTCGAAATAAAATAATTACATGTAAATAAATTGGTCGCGCGCGGAGCGCGCGTATGATGCTCTGGTAGTAGCTCAAAATAAATATACTTAATTGAAAAGATAGATTTTGATGCAATTTTTTTCACGTGACACACTCATCACATGGCCTTAACAACAAAAAAAAGAATTTTTTTTAGCACTTCCATAGCCTTATTAACAACGTTGGGTTTAGTTTTTTGTTTTTAAATTAAATCTTCCCCTCGTAACCTTCATTTAAGGAGAAATTTTCCATAGTTGTAGCCCTTTTTTGAACTTTTTATACTGAAGTATGAAAATTTTCGTTTTTAAATTCGACATTGGTGGTTTTGTTCGTTTTCGCGGATGAATGACGCAGAGAGAAAATTAAAAAATTCAGGATTTAACTTTAGAGTAAAGCAGGTCCTCATTTTATCCCCCTGAAAATTTGATTTTGAAATATTTAGACAAAACTTAAATTTAGTCATTACCTCGATTAATCAAGCCTCAAAATAGCAATCTTATTGGGTATTTAAAAAATAATTGATATTTCATTAGAAAAAAAGTTGAAAAAAGTGCTACAACTATCACAAATTTGACTAAAACTAAACCTTATGAGGTAAATTCTAATTAAAAAAAAAAAAAGTAAACACAACGACTTTAATAAAAGCCTATGAAATGAATGAAAAAAATCATGTTTAACTTGCTGTTAAAATACAATTCCCATTCGTTACTTCACAATCGAATTGCTTTTGCACATGTTAGATAAAAGTTTCAAGACTGATTTGTTATTACAATTTTACATTTTAGAATTTGAGTTTTTCTCTAGTCTATAATGCACATACTTAATGTGACGTCATGTCCATTTGCATTTTGAAAATAAAACTTATAAATAAAAATAAAGTAATTTAATACATTTATGTGATAAATAACTTTAAAAAACAAGAAGTATTATTTTAGTTAACAAAAAAAATTAATAGGCCACAACCACACTAAATCTGATTGTCTCATTTTTGTTGCCATGGTATTCAATTTATACGAAAATCTGCATCAATCTGTAGCATTAAAATAATTAATTTCTTTACGGGTACTATAAATCACTTAAACTTAATTTTTTCATTAATACTTCATTTTTTATTTACATTTGTATCGTCACTGAAGTTTAAACTGACGAAATACTTGGAGGTTGTTTGTCAGTCTGCACACTTTGAAAAGCTCGAATTTTAATTTTAGCAACATCGAATTACGTCGCGCCGCGTTTACGGATGGAAGGAGCCGCGGGAGGATTTTATATGGTCACTCATGCATGATCAAACAGTAGCACAGCGATAAAACGAAGTACCCTAACGGTCTAGCTCGATAACTACGTCACGTTGCGACATGGCCCTAATGTTGACGTTCGGAGATTCACATCAAACATTTCTTAAAATCTCACGATTCACCAAAAACTGTGGTTCCATTGGGCTTTCAACCTCAAAGGAAGATATGTACTTCAATTTAAATCAATTGTAAATAGCTACTTACTGGGAGCTGCATAATTTCTTGCTTGTGCAAAACATTTCAAGGATGGCTGTAAATGTGTATGAAAAGAAATCAAACGACATATCGAAGATAAACTCATTGTTTCATAAAGTGGACGCATGTGCTATGAAGTAGCTAGGTAGGATTTAGGCATGGAGAATAGACAAGGAGCCCACAGTCCTGCAGGTGGGACTCCGATGCTGTTTCGAAGTCGAAAATCGAACGAACATCTCTTTCTATCTATCTGCACACGATAGAAAAAGAGGTCCGTTCGACTTTCGACACGGCATCGGATGCTGTACATTGACCTCACCAAAAACGAGCATTTTCTGTCGGATGCATGATCCAAGAAGCATGGTCTCGCCACGCGCATCTAAAAAAAAGTGAACCAATCAAATGGCCCGTAGGAATTCGTACAGCGGAAGACATTTTTAAAGGGACGTCAAGCGGGAAGTTTAAAGCAGGTTCAACGCTGCAAGTGTTAATTGCAGAAAAAACTCGAAAACAGTCTTATAACTAATCGTATAAAGCTCAAATGAAAATCAGAAAAATATGTCTTATATTGATAACGAGTATGAAATGTGAAAGAGCGTGCTATTTAAAAATTTAAGTGCTTCTTTGCAGCATATTTGGAGAATTATAAGCCCATACTATTTACACTATCGATTCTGAAAAGAACGATGACAGTTGAACAATTTTCTTGTATTGTGCTTTTTACTACAGAAATCATTATAAATAATTTGTACTAGTTGCCCTGGCGGACCAGCCGAACGCAAGCATTACGCTACAGCGTATTGCTAAAGTAATGGTAAAGTAATATATGGCATTATAATTATTAAAAGAAGCAAAATAAATATGTAAACTTTTGCAATTATAATGATACGTTAAAATTTACGTTAAATGGTCGTGCTGTAATTGCAAAAAGTTTGTTTTTCAGCGTAAAAAAATGCAAAAATAATGTGCTTATCATTGCAGCCTGCTAACGACGGCTTCAAGCGGGTTGCCAACATGCAGGGGCCCGCATTAAATGACTGGCACTTTATTTTTTTATTTTTTAATGCTGAAAAAGCAAGTTGTTGCAATTACGGCATTGCCATTTAACGGACCTCCAAATATAAATAGGAAAAAATAGCTCCAAAACCTCTATGACAATCCAACTATCCGATGAAAATACTTGAAAAAGAAAGGAGACAATCTGAAAACAATCTGAAAGTCCATGGTTTCTCAGTGATCCCGAGTGTCCTTTAGGGATAAAATAGTATCTTCAAGAATTAAAACAGGTATTAACTACATTCTTATTATCTACATTTAAGTATATAAGTTTGAGAAACGCTGTGCTACATCATGACGCGAAAACATTTCAATCGTAGTTAGGAAAGCGTCTCTGCGTTGTCATGGTAACCAAGATGTCTTCCGCTGTACGAGACGCGGCTTGAACGTATTTCGTACCCCCAAGTGGCGAGACCATGCTTCTTGGATCATGGTGTATGTGTATGTAGTAGTTGTTCTCTTAGCATCCGGAGGGGTATCGTAGTTCACATAAATCCAACAGATGGCGTTCCGAACGCGTAGGTCCGTGTTTGCATTGTTATGTATAGCAAAAATACTAAGATTAATTTAAAACTTGATACTTTTTATAAGAATGAAAAAAGAGCAGAGTTTTCAGTAACAATAAGCGCAGCTGTAATTATTAATAATACAAAAATCATGAAAACATGTAATTTATTATTAGGAAAATTGAATATAAAGATGAGTATTTTAAAAAGAGTTTGAACTGTATTCATACTTCTCTATTGCTTATTTTGCTGATGTAATTAATTAATTTTATAAACAATTGTAATTGTTACAAATTTCAAACATTCATTGATATTATTTAATTAATAATAGTGAAAATAATATTTAAAACTTAATAATTAGCCTAATAATATAATTTTTTTCATTAATTCATCTAGAAATTTCCTCTCTCTAAATCTGAAAAATATATATTTACATATAATTTATTTATGATAAATTATATATAAATAAATTAGTGTAAAAATGGCATCAAAATAGTTTAGAATTAAAGAAAAATTATTTATTGAATATATTATTGAAGACACTTATAATTATTGGAAAGAATAATTTATTAAAAAGTGGTTGACAAGATTAATGAGTGAAAAACAAATTTATATTAATTTATAAAAGCATTTCAATTTGAAGTCATACCATTTTTTAAGTAAACGAATTAAAAATATCTTCATTTTCATTATAAATCGCTTAACAAATTGAACGTAAAAATATATATAATATACAGAGTGCACAATCTTCCCTTTTTTTCTTAGTTTCCCCTTCTTCTTGAAATTCCCCTTTTTCCCCCTATTCTCAAAAAACTTCCCCTTTTTCCCCTTTTCTCTTGAAATACACGATATTTGAAAATACAATATTTGAAGTACCCTAATAACATTACAAAATATATGGGACTTTTTAAATGAGTATTAGAAGGAGAACACTTTATATACTTACCTAATTTAAAAATGGAATATTCCAAATTTATTATCTGCAATGTGAAATTTAACGATTTTAAATTCATAATATTTCATATTGGTTCAAAAATTATGATGAATTTGTTATACACTCGAACTCCAAAGATACGAGCTCCAGAGATACGAGCAATCCACAGATACGAGCATCTCAACTCCAAAGAAGCGAGCGGAATTTTTTCCCCTTTGCCCCCACCATTTCCGAGAGTGAGGCGCGCGCGAGAGCCCGCTGATTTGAATTCGACGTTTGTTCACCGGAAATTGCATACGCGCGCGTGCGCGTAGTGGTTCTATGGACGTTACCACGCATTACCCCCAAAATCTAAACGTTGCTGGAGTGGGAGCCCCTTTGACGCTCGTATCTTTGGAGTTCCCGATTCCCGAACTTCTCGTATCTTTGGAGTTCGAGTGTATTTACAGCTTTAACTAGTAAACAATAATGAAAAATTACGAAATATGAAAATTAATTTTTTTCTCAGTAATAATTTTTTGAAAATGTGTAAAGAAAAGTTTTTTTTATTGAGTCCTATGCACAAATATAAAAAAAGTTGAATATGTCACACCTGCAATTTATTTAGCTGAAACCAAGGAAACATTTTATCATTTTGCTTTTTGGAAAAAAAAGTTTTGCGGAAATAAAAAATAGTTGATAAATTTTCAGAAATGCTTCCAAGTTTCGAAATATTTATTTTGAAAATATTTTCTATCCAAAAATATTTCAAAAAAAATTTGCACAATTTAAAAATATTAGAGCGTTTAAGATTTTTGAAAGGATTAAAAAAGAATTTTCAAAAGATATATGGGGAATTTTTCTATAATTTTCCAGTTTAAATTAAGAATCGAGTGAATTCAAGAAATATTTAGAAGATTCGGAGAGATTAAAAAAGAATTTCAAACTGTAAAAGATTTTATAGAAAGGCAGAGTTTGAAAAAGACTTGAAACAAAAAATTTAGAAGCTTTAAAAGAATTACATTTTGAACGATTTTTCAAAATTTCAAGAAAAATTCGAGTCAGCTAAGAACATTGTTACGAATTTAAGAGGTTTTGTATAGATTTAAAATATTTTGAAACTTGGAAGCATTTCTGAAAATTTATAAAATATTTTTTATTGGCGCCAAACTTTTTTTCCGAAAAAGCAAAATGATAAAATGTTTCTTTGGTTCCAGCTGAATAAATTTTAGGTTCGACATATCTCACTTTTTTTTTAAATGCATGCGTAGAACTCTATAAAAAAACATGATTTAACATATTTTCAAAAAAATTGTTACTGCACAAAACATTTATTTTTAAATTTCGTAATTTTTTAATATTGTTCACTAGTAAGAGCTGTAAATATAACAAATTCGTCATCATTTTTTAACCAATTGGAAATATTTTGAATTTAAAATCGTTAAATTTTACATTGCAGTTGATAAATTTGGAATATTCCATTTTTAAGTTAGGTGCGTATACCGTAAGGACAAGATTATAGTAGTCATAGGGTTGTTGCGTGTATAAGAAATACCCCCAAATGCAACCCGTAATGCACCTGAGTTTGGAAAAAGATATTTGCGCAAGAGCCATTTTTGAATTCTCGCATTTCATTGGTCGGCCGCCATGATGAATTGACATAGGTGCAGTGATACCAAGTGATACGGTGGACCAAGTTGTAAATGAAATTTGAATTCCCGTATTTGATGTTGTTTATTGTTAAACAAATTAAAAACCCCAATAAGAGGATAGTTAAATTTGTTAAATGCTGCGGAGGTATGGAATAAGAATTTAATTGACTCATGTAGAGCCGATTTCGTACATTTTCGCAATGAAAAGTATCTTGTTTTGTTTGCGAGGTTATGGTCGATGACAGTTTTTACAAAACATAACAAAGTTTCACGTGCTCGTATTGATAGTCTCGAGCTCTTATTTGATACGAAAAATAAACTAAAAAGTGCATAATTCGAGCTGAAAGTTTATTTATACATGATATTGATGAAAATGTTAACCCCATACATTAAAAACTGCATAATTCGAGCTGAAAGTTTATTTATACACGATATTGATGAACATGTGAACTGCACAATTTCGGAATTGCTAGATAAGTATATTAATTTCTGTTTTTCTATAGGAATCTGCTAGTTGGTATTTGCCACGAAGGAATAGTAAGGAGTAGTATCCCTGGAAGTGGGGAGTGGGACGAGCGACGTCCAATAATTCGTTAATGCTAGCTACGAATGAAAACTCGTATGCTCCCCCGTTCACATGCGCACTGGCTGTTGCCATGCCAATGATGTCAACACTTGTTTGAAGTTTCGAACTTGTGTATTGAACGAACATAAACAGACGAACATAACTTACATGTGCATCTAGATTTCAAAATATAACATAGGTTAGTGGGTATAACATGTGACTGCGAAAACAGCTCTGCGCATGTGCACTGGGGAGCATTTGAGTTTTCATTCGTAGCTAGCATTAACGAATTATTGGACGTCACTTGTCCCACCTCGGCTCACCGAACACATAGGGTGATACCACTCCTTACTATTCCTTCGTGGTATTTGCTCAGTGAATAACATATGTCATTTTTGTTTCAGAGTCATATTCGCAAAAAAGTCAGCCGATATATCGACCATGCTCGTGTAGGGTATCTAGCGAGCATCCTATTTTAAAAAAGCTTCAATTTTTAAACGATATTTGGGATTGTTCAATTTTTAACGCGTCGGGTTTGAATTCATTCATTTTGAAAGTTCCCAATATTAGAAAATTAAAATGACTGAATTTATAAAATCGTGATGCACAATATATTTCAAAATAATAATTTTCAACAATTCAGTTTCAAGATCCTATTTTGAAAATGCTTCAATTTTCAAACGAAGTTTGGAATTGTTTAAAAATTAACCAAGGTTTTCATTAATTTTGAAGGCAGTTTCCAATTAGAACTTTTTTCACCTTTTTCTGGTAGAGAATTAATTTTTTTGGTTGAAAACTCAACGATTTTGGTGAAAAATGTATGCATCTCGTTAAAAATTCTTATTTTTTCCAGAAAATAATTTTTGTTTGGTTAGAAATGCAATTCTTGGTTTAAAAATTAATCTGTTTTAGTTGATTCAACTATTTTGTTGGAAATTCGTAATTTTTTGATTAAATTCAATCGTATTCATTTATAATTGAAATTTTTTGTTGAAATACCAAATATTATATCTGTTTAGGTT
>CAKNXH010058456.1:7555-37728 GCA_932178445.1 Andricus quercusramuli | reverse complement strand
AGTCTGATTGACTTGAGCCTGTGAATTCCAACTCGAATTCAGGTTTGAAATGAAGCCATAAGAGTCAGAATGTCTTTGGAATAAATGACACAAAATTTGTCTTGAAAATCGACTCTGATTAGTAGTGTGAAAAAACACAAATTTAAAATCGTTTTCATAATGACCAGCGTCCACAATGGAGTCTGATTGACTTGAGCCTGTGAATTCCAACTCGAATTCAGGTTTGGAATGAAGCCATTAGAGTCAGAATGTCTTTGGAATAAATGACAAAAAATTTGTCTTGAAAATCGACTCTGATTAGTAGTGTGAAAAAACACAAATTTAAAATCGTTTTCATAATGACCAGCGGCCACAATGGAGTCTGATTGACTTGAGCCTGTGAATTCCAACTCGAATTCAGGTTTGGAATGAAACCATAAGAGTCACAATGTCTTTGGAATAAATGACAAAAAATTTGTCTTGAAAATCGACTCTGATTAGTAGTGTGAAAAAACACAAATTTAAAATCGTTTTCATAATGACCAGCGGCCACAATGGAGTCTGATTGACTTGAGCCTGTGAATTCCAACTCGAATTCAGGTTTCAAAAGAAGCCATAAGAGTCAGGATGTCTTAGGAATAAATAATAAAAAACTTGTCTCGAAAACTTTCTAGAATTGATTTCTAATGCGAGAGTGGGTTTGTATGGGGTGTTCTGATAACAATCTATTGACTGAGGATCACATCAAAAAATCATAGAGACAACGACTTCGACTTTTTCTAAAAATGTTATTTTTTCGTCAAAGAATAATACAGCAATATATTTACCAAGTCTTCCCAGCTTACTAAAATTGATTTATAATACGTGGGTGGGTTTGATGGAGTGTTAGGGGTACATTATGTAGCCTAAGGTTTCTCTGAAAAATCATTAACGCAATAACTTTACATTTTGTGGAAATAACTGTTTTTTGCTAATTACAAGTTTGGAAAATCTTTACCAAATCTTAACAGCCGTATGTAATTTATTTCTTGTGGGTGGATGGACTTTTGGGGATGTTATAATAATAATCCAGAATCCAAGGACCTTTTAGAAAAATCAAAGTCGCTATAACTTTGATTTTTTAGGGAAATGATTATATTCTCATGGACTCAGATCGGAAACTATTTACCGGGTCTTTCCAGCTTTCTACAGTTGAGTTCTATTGCGTGGGTGGGTTTTGTGGGGTATTGGTTGCACATTATATAGCCTAAGGTTTCTCTGAAAAAATCATAAACACAATAGCATTGCATTTTATGGAAAATGCTTATTTTTGCTAATTACAAATTTGGAAAATCTTTACCAAATCTTTTTCAGCTATATGTAAATTATTTCTTCTGTGTGGATCGTGTGAAGGGAATTTTATAAGAACAACTCAGAATTAGAAGAAAATGTTGCAAGTTTTATTTATCTATTTTATCAGTCAGTATTTTGCGTTGAAAATATTTTTCCTTCTTTTTTTCTTATATTTTTGTAAGCTAATATTTATTTGTTATGTTTTTCAAATAATATATTATAACTTATTAAGAATTATTACTCCTACATATGTTTCAATGCTTTTTCTATTTTGAAGGTGGCGCCAGAAGTCCTTTTAAATCGATTTAGTGATCGATCGGGTCACCAGGCGGCGCTGATTGTAGTGTTTCTGTTTACTTTTTTTCGATCTTTGAAAAACGTTTTTATTTTTTAATTTTTTAATATTTATCGCGAGTGTTAACGGTCCGGAGGGACTTTCCCCCTCAAATATGGATATGCGCTTCCTGTGGGGGAAAAAATTGCCCCCTGACATCCTTTCGGTGCACCAGCATTCGAAACCAATTTTTTGAGGTGAGTTTTGTGGGTTGGAATACCCACTACATGAGCCTTAAGTGCTCTTATTAGCGAAAGTTCGTTTTCATTGGAAAAATTTTTTTTGTATGCTCTTTTATACATATTTAAATAACGAAATTAGGTTTCTTCAACTTTTGATCAATAAATTAATTATTTAAAAGCAGTGAAAAATTGCAAATTAAACTTGTTTATCGAGAAAGGAGAGTATTCGTTTGTTTCACTAACTAAAAGCTAATTATGAAGCTTTAAACTTGTAAAGCTTTCTACAAAACCTATTTTCATGGCAGCGTTGATAGTATTTAAAGTCCTTATCTCTTTGTTCACTATGATTAATCATTTGTTTACTAGTTTTAAGAAATTTAGACACGCGTATTATAATTTTTCAAATGTATCATGTATAATACCTTAATATGAAGGAGTAAATAAGAGTAAAGAATTGTCTTTATTTTATTCATCCACTAAATGTATCACTTACGTAGCTAAAGTTTGATCATACTTTTGCGTCACAGTCTAAATTGATTATCCATATTTAAATAGGATTTAATACCAATTTCTAGGTATGTTGCAACGAAGGAGGAAACGGAAAGCGTCATAGTGTCCCCGGGACTTCAGGTCGACACATTTCGCGCTCTTCAAACAACAGCCACGCGCGCAATATCGGAGAACCGATTCACATGACTTTACACGAAGTGCGTCAATATTTACAGACATTATACTCGAGTTCTAGTGATTCTAGTGAGAATAAAATCAAGCGCGATAAGATCTCGTCGGGTCAGTCTTCGATACATCTCGCTATGCCCAAAGTTCTTAATATTAATAATAACAATAGATATAGTAATCCCCATACTGACTCTTCGACGGATACTCCGATCTTGAATAAAAATAGTAATGGATTAATCCACAATAACAATAACAACGGGAACATCAAAAAGCACAAAAAAGTAACCCTGGCTAACATCAGGCACAAAAAAACGAAGGATGAATCTCACAAGGAAAAGGCAGAAACTGAGAGAGAGAAAATGAAGAAGAGTCAGCGTAATTTTTCCCTTAATCTCAAACAGACTCTTTGTAATATTTTTAGGTTCAGGCGACTCGGATCGCCGGAACATTATGTAGGGAAAAGAAATAGCATTGTGCAGGGTGATATTGTCGAGGAGGATGAAGGAGTCGACTTTGATCAGCACGCTAATAATAACAATACTACCACGGAAGTCGACCCATCCGCTCAGAAATTGCCTTTCTTTAAACGCGCTTTACCACCTTTGCCAAAGACAAACGGTCACGTCGAAGCTGATCATGTCACGGACACGCCTGCGGCGATGTTATCCAAGTGTGATTCTCCGTCTTCCATTCAGCACTTGCCAATTCCTCATCCACGAGAAGAAGAAGAGCCAGTCGAAGATACCAGTATGGACTTTGCTGCTAGCATAGAGAAAGTTAAGGATGTAAGTACATACTGTCTTCAGTGTTCATGTTTTCAATATTTTACTTCTGTTTATCTTGTGTTAGATTAGACGTTTTGGATAAGGCTTAAAAAAGTTGGTGCAGATAGATGTCTTACAACTGTTTGACTAAAATTTCGTTAAGAAGAGGTTATGTGCACTGAAAAAAAGGGTAGTAGGTCCGAGTGTTTGACAGTAACGCGTTACCAGAAAAGTTACTTTTTTATCAACGGTAACGGTAACGCGTTTTTTTTAAGGTAACGGTAACGCGTTACAATTTTCTGGTAACGGTAATGCAAAGTAACGCACGTTAGCGATCGTTACTTTATGACAAATTTTAACACGTTTAGCATTACATTAAATATTTTAATGTCAAGAAAATCAAACAGATGTGTTTTCTTACAGTAATTCTGCTACCGGTGTACCAATAAAATATTCTTTCTCTATGAAAATGCGCCACATCATTGTGGAGAAAATTTTAAATAGTAAGGTTGGTAGTTCTGAAGCGCGAAACGAAATTTTTTCAAATACTGACAAATCAGTCTACAGACCACAATTTTAATCCAGTTTCAATGTTTTTTTCTTAATCAAAGCTAATTAAATTCTCCATAGATCGGGCGTGGCCGATTTAAAAAAAAGACTTTATTTTTTTATTTAAAAACAAAAATGGAAAAAAAATTGTCTTTTTTTAGAAGGGTACCGGTTTTTGAAAAATACTTGGATTCAATCCAAAACACCTAGAATCAATAAAGCTACTATCCAGAGAAGTTGTCTAATAGCTTAGAAATTGTTTTAAAATTTATTGAATTTGTTATCAACAAATAAGTGAATGAAAATGGATTCATGGGGATTGGCAGTGATTCGTGAACTGATTTGCACGAAATTTGAACAATTTTGAGACAAACACCATTTTTAATTGAATTCATGAAATATAATAAAAAAATTGTTATTTTTTAAACAAATTTTATAAACAATTATCCATAGCAGGTAGTTATGTTGAAATAAATCAAGTTATTCCTATTGAATCGGCTGAAAATTATGCGGAAATGTCACAAAATTATAATATTTATTCATTCAATAACAACTGTTGATTGTTTAAACAAATCTTATTAACAAATTTACTGTCTAGCTATTTTTAGAGGTAAAAATTTGGTTTCTCCATCGTAATAAAGTGTAAATAACTAATTTCTAAACTTTTAGGGAGCTTATATGACAATCAATTATTTTCATTATTAACAACAGTTGTTTAAACAAATTTTTATTATCTCATGCATTTTTTAAGAAAAAAATTGCGTTTCTTAAGGATATTAGCAGACTGTTATTTAGTAATGGCTCTGTCCTATTGATCGATGAAAATTGAATAATTTTTAAACAAAATAAATTAACAAACGCATTTTTCGGCTATTTCTAAAGGTAAAATCTTGTTTTTTTTTCAGCAGTTTGTTACGTTGATAAAACCAAGTTTTTACCTTTAGAAATAGCTGAAAAGTGCATTTGTTAATTAATTTTGTTTAAAAAATTATCAATTTTTATCAACCGATAGAACAGAGCTATTACTAAATAACAGTCGGCTAATATCTTTAAGAAACACAATTTTTTCTTAAAAACTGCATAAGATAATAAAAATTTGTTTGAAGAATTGTTGTTAACAATTAAAATTATTGATTGTCATATAAGCTCCCTAAAAGTTAAGAAATTAGTTATTTACACTTTATTACGCTGAAGAAACCAAGCGTTTACCTTTAAAAATAGCTAAACAGAGCATTTGTTAGTAAGATTTGTTTAAGCAATCATTAGTTGTTATTGGATGCATAAATCTGATAATTTTGTGACCTTTTCGTATAATTTTTGGCCAATTCAATAGAAAAAACTTGATTTATTTCAGCATAACTACCTGCTATGGATAATTGTTCATAGCATTTGTTTATAAAATAACAATTTGTTTATTATATTTCATGAATCCAATTAAAAAATTGTGTTTGTCTCCAAATCGTTCAAATTTCGTGCAAATCAGTTCACGAATCACTGCCAATCCCCATGAATCCATTTTCACTCACTTATTTGTTGATAACAAATTCAATAAATTTTAAAACAATTTCTAAGCTATTAGACTACTTTTCTGGGTAGTTGCTTTATTGATTCTAGGTATTTTGGATTGAATTCAAGTATTCTTCAAAAACCGGTACTCTTCTAAAAAGAAAAAACCTTTTTCTATTTTTGCTATTAAATAAACAAACTTTTATTTTAAATCAGCCTCGACAGATCTATGGAGAATTTCGTTAACTTGGATTTAAAAAAAAACATTAAAATTGGATTAAAATTGTGGCCTATAGACTGATTTGTCCAGAGACACCTTTTTTGCCCCACTGTATGGTTGTTGGTCTCACGCGTGTACGCGAGTACGCAATAGGCGCAATACCCGTGTTGTTGTTACGTCCTGAAGGGAACAAACTTACCTGTTAAAAAATAATTAATTAAAAGGTTTTCTCGTTTTTGAACGAAATCTAGGATTTCGAAACAGGGATGAGAATAACTTCCGAAGGTTGAGATAACTACACAATAATCTACTAATTAATCGAAATACATTTTAGATATAATATTTGAGTTTATTAAATATAAGAAATTACAAAATTAAAAAGAGATAGCTGAATTTAATTGTTTAAGAAAAAATAGAAAAGGATTTGTTTTTACGAATTGATTTTAATTTCACTTGTATTTTGCTTTCTTTAAAATTTCAATTTACATTGGTGACTCTCGGACAGCGAAACTCCTCATCCAGATCTCCACCTTGAAATAAAGGAAGATCTTAATGACGAGTTTTTAACAGAGAAATTTAAATATTGTGAGTTATTAACTCATTGATTAAAACTTACCTAATATAAATATTCCAATTTGTGCTGTTTCAAACTCGGCGAGTAACTTTTGGGGATTCACTGAGTGTTGCGAAGATTCTTCAATAAACTTTTGAAATCATTTGATATCCAGGTGTCTATATCTGAAGGCGTAGTACACGGGGGTATCGTTTCTGGAGTCTGAGGAACTGGTCATTGTGCCACCCTTTTTAATGGTTCGTGGCTGATTTTTATAAGTTGCGTTCGGAGAGTTGTAGACAAGAAGTCATTGGATCAAGTAATTATATCCAGGTGTCTATATTTGAAGGCTTAGTACACGGGGTGTCGTTTCTTCAGTCCAAGGAACTGGTCATTGTGCCACCCTCTTGAATGTTTCGTGGTTGACTTTTATGAGGAGAGTTTGGAGATTTGTAGGTGAAAAGTCATTGTATTTTAACGGTGCATAGAAAAGTGGAGATTTCTAAACTGCGTGGTATTACTGCGGAGTTCAGACTATTGATTTTATCATGATGGATAAAATGTATATGCCCAAGTTTGTTCATTTTTATAAGTACATAATCCTTTTGTCTCATAATTAATAATATAAATCATAAGTATAAATGTAGTGATTATTAAATATATAAGTATAAATAATATAGTTGTATTACGTCACAGGACGTGACATTGTCATAACAGTGATTCAAAATCTAGTCTTGTCTAATCAAATGTACCAAGTTCTTGAGATTCTCTTGGGATATACAAATAATGTATTGAAAATTTAATTAAAAAAAGGTAACGGCAAGGTAAAAGTAACGGTAACGCGTTACAAATTGTGAGGCAGTAACGGTAACGTTGACGCGTTACTTTCAGACAGTAACGTGTCAAACACTGGTAGGTCAAACTACTTCGGTTTGTAAAACATTCCGCTGCTAATTTCTTAGTTATTGGGAGAATACAGTAGCAGCGACCTATTTTAAAAACAAAAAGTAGTTGGACCTACTACCTATTTCTGCAGTCTCATACTAAATGAGATGGTATTAGTTTTATGTACAACTTAACTTCGTCTTTTCTCGTCAAATCAGCTTTTGTCATGGTTATATGTTTATAGTCAGTCTGTAAGCCCATAAGTAAGATAACTTTGTACTTTGGTAACTTTTTCTGGGCCCAAAAAATGAGGCCAAGTTTATTAACCAGCCTTCTTTGGCCAACGGCTGTGGTTTTATCCACTAAAAAATACTATGAAAATTCGAATATTTCCGTTTTTAGTCAAACGACTCGAGATAAGAAAAATGGTCCAAAAAATAAATTGTTGCTTTTAAAAGGACCTACACTACTGTCAGAAAGTTTGGGTACATTTAACTGGACTGTTTAAAAATTCATGCTTCACGTCTTCAGACGCGAATATCTGTGCAGAAACTAAATCTACGAATTTGGAAACGGAACCATCTGAAAGATTAGAAAATGTCACGTCAAATCAATCTAGTTTAAAATTATTTTAATCAACGAATCAACAAATATATAGCTTCAAAGTCAAAGATTTTTAATTAGCAAAATGAAAGTTTTGAAATCTTGAGTTCAACTCTTCGCTAAATCTAGAAAAGTGGTCCTAAAAATGTGAAAAAATAAATAAAAAATGAAGAGTAAGTCCCACGCTTTATATCTAATCAAAGAGAACAATCAAGTATTATGTAATTGCTGAGTGTTCATAAAAAAATATTTACTCGTGCAATAGAAATGTTTGAGAAGCCAAAAGTCCAAAATTCGTCGTTAACCTTGATTTGTTTTAAGGTGCAACAGTTGCATGAATATTCAAACAGCAAAAGGAAATGTACCTGAACTTTCTGTCGGTAGTGTATTAAATTGCTGCAATCTATTTTTTTTCATAGGAGTAATCGTTTTTATTTTAGTCTACGAAATTCTTAGTGTTTAATTAAAACTGCATATTTATATACTTTTTAAATTATAAAAACAAAACCATGAAAATACGCATGTTTCAACATGAATGCATATTATGAATTATTGTAATAATTTAAATTTATTGTAGTATTAGGTTTCTCAGGGTAACTGAAAATAAAGATTTGAATTTCCCAGATTTGATCAAATCTTCACCTTCTAAGGCCTCCTGAAGGATAACAAAGTTTTGTACGAATATGTATCTCTTTTAAAGCGTCATTTTTTCCAAAACTACTTATCCTATGGAAAAATAGTCGAAGGCACATCTATAGAGTTATTTTTTTTAACTTAACCCATTAACGCCCAGAGGACACGTTTTCACAGTACCCTCTTCTACAAGATATTGCACTATCAACCCGCAATACAAAAAATTTTAAAAGTACCTACCCTACTATTTTTGAGGTCGCTCTTTCCGATGGTGTAATCAGAATTTCTTAAAAAAGTGTCATTTTGCAACTTTTTTGCAAAATAATGTTAAAAAACGCGAATTTTGCAGTCCTATTTTTTTTTCATTTTAGATTTTCGTCATCTTATCGCATAATTATTCAACCATGGAGTGACGTAATCGTGTCCTCAATTATTGTAGTTTCGAATTATGTTATTAGTTTTATTTTTATCATAATTGAAACTTGCAAAATAGCGATATAAACATTAAAAAATTAGGAAATTTTTCGACTAATCAATTAATGTGATTAAAAATGATATATCGTAACAAATGTGCAAGTCATATATATATACTATGGTTTTTTGGGTCGCTGATCATGAATTTGATATTATTTTTGCAATATTAATTTGTTTAAACAATTTGTTTAAACAAATAATTGCAAAAAAATGAAAATTTTTAAAAATAGTTCATTGCATCGTAATCTACGGGAAAAAATACGTTCAAATCATATATGAAAAATCATAAATATTTGAACAATAATGTAATTTATTAACAAATTTCTTTATATACCCAAAATACGTTGTTACATATGGTTTCTTGGGTTTTTGGTATCGCTGATGACGAATTTCATATTCGTTTTGCTCAATTATATTGTTTAAACAAGTAATACATCAGTAGTAATTGTATTTTTTCAAAACTCGTCACTAATATAGCGCTCCAAAGGAAAAATTAGCTAAATAATATTAAAAAGTTTTATTTTACTGTTTTTGACTTTCAATATCTAAATAATTATGATTTGGTTTTCAATTTTGTGCTCCAGATTTTTTTCGTTTCGACATGGTCTACCAAATCGAGTGCCCAAAAAATTACTTTCGAAAAATGAAACAATCCAACTATTTTACAGAAGTGAATAATATTACTCAACGTACAACGACAGCGCGATACCTTCTCTTTGTACTTACGCCAAATACTCTATACGTATATCTACTTATGATGACTGAATATGAAAATACTCAAAATCAACCAAGAATAAAACACTCAATTCGCAAGAGTTTTTATGAGCAAAAATATTTCATCTATAAGGTTGAAACTATAACATGAAAATATGATTACCATAAAACACTACTCTAGTAAACAATTATGAGGACTTTATATTCAACTCCATATTGTCAAATACATTGTTTAAATAATATAATTGAGCAAAATGAATATGAAATTCGTCATCAGCGATCCCAAAAACACAAGAAACCATATGTAACAACGTATTTTGGGTATATAAAGAAATATGTTAATAAATTATATTATTGTTTAAATAATTATAATTTTTCATATATGATTTGAACGTATTTTTCCCCGTTGATTACGATGCAATGAACTATTTTAAAAAAATTTTCATTTTTTTGCAATTATTTGTTCAAACAAATTGTTTAAACAAATTAATATTGCAAAAATAATATCAAATTCATGATCAGCGACCCAAAAAAACAATAGTATATATATATATATATATAACTTGCACATTTGTTACGATATATCATTTTTAATCACAATAATTGATTAGTCGAAAAATTTCCAAATTTTTTAATGTTTATATCGCTATTTTGCAAGTTTAAATCATGATAAAAATAAAACTAATGACATAATTCGAAACTACAACAATCGAGGACACGATTGCGTCACTCCATGGTTGAATAATTATGCGATAAGATGAGGAAAATCTAAAATGAAAAATAAACAGGATTACAAAATTCGCGTTTTTTAACATTATTTTGCAAAAAAGTTGCAAAATAACACTTTTTTAAGAAATTCTGATTACACCATCGAAAAGAGCGACCTCGAAAATAATAGGGTAGGTACTTTTCAAATTTTTTGTATTGCGGGTTGATAGTGCAATATCTTGTAGAAGAGGGTACTGCGAAAACGTGTCCTCTGGGCGTTAATGGGTTAATACGTTTTATTTTGAAAGTTCGTCCGAGTTCTGCGATATTACAATTTGAATAATTATTCAAATTCCTAATGTAATTTTATTATTATTTTGAATGCAGTATGGATGGTACTGGGGTCCTATAAGTGGAGAAGCTGCGGAGAAGATATTATCGAACGAACCAGATGGATCCTTCATTGTGAGAGATAGCAGTGATGACCACTATATCTTCTCTCTATCATTCAGACTAAATAGCTGTGTGAGACACGTGAGGATAGAACATGATCAGGGTAAGTAAATTAATCTTTGTTTTCTACATTATTTTTACGCTTTGATTTAATTCTCCCTATTCTTGAACTTTAACGTTAAATTTACACATTTTTTCATTCACAAACTTAAAATATTTAAAATTTTGTTTCCATTGACGATTTTGATTGAAAAATTACTTTTATTCATGTAAGTAAATTCGTTACTGTTGAGTATTTGAAAGATTCAATTGTTTTAATATTTGAAAGCTGCTGTGAGTAAATTCATTACTTTTGAGTGTATGAAAAATTCAAATTTTTTAATATTTGAACGCTGCGAAAATTTAAAAATTGTAAAAAGTATTGCCATTATTTTAAATCAGGGTGTCTAGTGTCCTAGAAATCCTTGAAAACCTGGAAAAGTCCTGGAATTCGTTTTTACCTGGAAAAAAACCTGGAAAAGTCCTTGAATTTTGCTCATGGTTCTGGAATTTTTGTTCTTTTAAAGAAAAAATAGTTTTTTAAACTTTTTCTCTTCTGAACGAAGAAAATTACCTTTTTAACAATAGACTGTTTATTTTATCACGGTGAAAATCACGAAACTACAATCGAAATGGTATTCGAATATTAATGGTTAGAGCAAGTAAAAAATTGGTCGGGGCAAAGTTAGAGAATTTTGAAAATGAAGTTTTGGACTAGTAATTATTTTAATTAGTAATTTATTTGCCTTGCATTTTTATTTCTTTTCTTACAGTTGCTTCATCCTGAAGACTGTAATATGTAGTGAAGAATTTTATTATTTGGTTGCAAATTCAACAATTTTCATCAAAAATTCATACTTTTTATTTGAAATATATACTATTACATTATTCGTTGAGAATTCATATTTTTTGGTAGAAAATTCATCTTATTGGTCGAAAATGCCTTTTTTTGTTTGAAAAATAATTTTTAAACTAAAAACGCAACTGTTTTTGGCTGAAAAATGATATTTTTTAAATTGAAAATTCAATCACTTGGCTAAAACTTGAACCACTTTGTTAAAAATTTACTTGTTTGAGGGTTGATCTATTTGATTGAAAATGTAAATATTTTGCTGAAAATTCTTTTTTTAATTTAAAATTAATTTGTTAACCTACAAATGTAACTTTCCCATTTTTTTTGCCGAAATTTAATCTTTTTTTTTCAAGTGAAAAATTGGTCTTTATTGGTAGAAAACTAATCCTGTTGGTGGAAATGTTCTCTCTTTTGATTAAAACTGCCATTTTTTGGTTAAAAATGAACTTTTTTGTTGAAAATGAACATTTTCTGGTTGAAAATGCTGTCTTTTGGATTGAGTGTTAAACAATTTCTTTGACACTTTTTCCTGTCTTGGCTGAAAAATCTTTATTTGTTGAAAGTTCGTCTTTTTGATTAGAAAATTGGTCTCTTTGGTAGAAAATTAATAATTTCGGATTGAAAATTCAACTATTTTGTAGAAAATTTGTTTTTTTCTTTGTTTTTTAAAATATGGCCTACTTTATTAAACATTGATTCCTTGGTTGCAGAATGGCAGATTCATCATTTTAGATGAAAATTCCTCTCTTCGGTTAAAAATTCAGCTATGTAGTTCAAATCTATTTTTCTGAAAACTAATCATTTTTAGTTAAAAATTAAATTATTTGTCTGTAAATAGGCGTATTTTGTTGAAAATTTGTCTTTTTTGGTAGAAAATTAATTTTCTCTGTTGAAAAGTCGTCGTTTCGATTAAGAATTCATCTTTGTAGGTTAAAAGTTGAACTATTTTATTGAAAATTCGTTTTTTTTCTCGGTTGTAAATTCATCCCATTTTTATTAGAAAATTTATTCTCTTTATTAAAAATTCAATTACTTGGTTGTAATCTAAAATAACTTCAATAAAAAATCATCATATTGGCTGAAAACTAATTTGTTGAAATTTGTTGAAACTATTTTGTTGAAAAAACTTCATTTTTGTATGAAAATTAATTTTTTGAATTGAAAATTCAACTATTCCATTTTAGGTTGAAAATTGATCGTTTTTAGTCGAAAATTCAACTATTAAATTATTCATTAAAAATTAACCTTTTTTGGTTTAAAATTCAACCTTTTGGTTGAACGTGGAACGTCTTCGTTAAAAACTCATTTTATTTGTTGAAAATTGAACTATTCTGTCAAAAATGATTTTTTTTCGCATTAAAATTATTATTATTTTTTTTTTTTGCGGAAAATTTAACTATTCCAGTTTTGGTTGAAAACCCATATATATTTCAGTAAATTTATCTTTGTTGGTAGAAACGAAAAATCTTCTTAATTGAAAATTCAACTACTGAATTGAAAATAAAACTACATTTATTCAAATTTATTATATTGGTTGAAGACTTAACTATTTTGTTGAAAATCCTTTTTTTCTACTAAATTAATTTTTTTAACTGAAAATTTAGTTATTCCATTTTTGGATGGATATTTATCGTCTTTAGTAGAAAATTCAACTATTCCGTTGAAAATCTATGTTTCTATTTGTTCGCAAATTGGTTTATTTTGTTGAAAATTTGTCATTTTTTGGTAGAAAATTAATTTTCTTTGTTGAAAATTCGTCTTTTTGGTTATGAATTCATCTTTGTAGGTTAAAAGTTAAACTATTGGGCTGAAAATTTAACTATTTTGTTGATTTTTTTAAATTCAACTATTCGGTTGAAATTTTAACTATTTTACTGAAAACTCGTTTTTTGTTGTTGTTGAAATACCAACTACTTAATTTTTCATTGAGAATTCGTATTTTTGTCGAACATTCCAATTTTCGTGTTGAAATTTCAACTATTTTTGGTTAAAGTTTTTGTTGCAAATTCAACTGTTTTGTTGAACATTCGCCTATTTCGACAGAAAATTCGTCCTTTTGGATTTAAAATTCACCGTTTTGGATAAGAATTCTACTATCTTCCCAAAAATTCAATTATTTCGTTGGAAATGCAACTGTTTTTAGTTGTAGTTTAATCTTTTCTATTTAAAATTCAATTATTTAGTTGAAAACACATCTTTATAGGTTGCAAATTCAACAATTTAGTTAAAAAATCAACTTATTTGTTGACAATTTCATCATTTCATTGCAAATAAACCTAAATTAGCTAAATTATAAGCAGCAATAAAATATTGAATTTCAAAAGTCCCATTAAATTGTTTTTAAAGCTGAAAAAAGAGAAACTTTGAATATTTTCTATCGTGGCGTCGTGACGTTTCACCGTGATAAAATAAACAATGCAAAAAAAATGTTTGTTCTATAAAATCTGATTTTAGGGGCGTAAGAGAAATTTCGCATAGAACATTTTTTCGGTTCCAGTAGACCTACAATTTCTACTATGTTTCGTGACAAGTATTATTTTTTTACCGTAAAAAATTACCTGGCAAAATGTATATTTCTGTCCTGGAAAACCTGGAAAAGTACTGGAATTTTTGTTTGAAGAAACGCTAGACACCCTGTTTAAATTCGAAGCAACTAGAAATTCGGATCGGAAAGATTCCTTTGGCGGCGCTGAAATCTACGAACGCAAGAGTCCAGAGTTTGAATTGTAAAATTTTTACTTGCATTTGCTTCAAATGTACTGAATAGACTTAAAACTGTAAATGACACATTTATGTTATTTGTTAAGTTTTCTTTACTATTCAGTTCAGTCTAGTAAGTACATTTCAAGTAAATGCAAGTCTAAATAAGGTCCGCTAAGCTAGCAGGACCACATTGCAAAAATTGACTAAAAACCTACGTTTTTAGTTTTTCACAACCTTAGGATGAGCACTTGACATAAATTTCAGCCTGATACGAGTGGCGGCCGATTTGACATGCTTATCCGGCTATACCTTTTAGAAATAAATATTTTTTGCAATAACATTATTGATCTCCTAGGTGTAAGGGTTTTTTATACTTAAAATCAAAATTTATAACGATCAGGTGAAAGTCAAGGAATTTCGAAATGAAGATTTTGTAGTAACCCTCATTATAGACCAAATAAAAGGAAGAGTTCAAGGTTTTTGGAAGATTGTTTTATTTTGATTTTATTTCAGTTTAACACTTTATTATATTTATTTATATACACTTTTCTACTATTGAAATCAATTCACAAGGAAGTGGAAATCTTTTTTGCAGAGGTTTTTTTGTGATGGAATTTTTCGTAACTTTATGAATATTATACAAATAAAATGTACGATAACTAAATAATTACCGGGATTTAAATTTCACAAATTTTTGGCAACTACCCCTATCATTTGTTTTTCTTCTCGAAAAAGACCTGTATTTTGTAAATACGTTTCCTTTTTCAATATTTATTTTGACATTCTAAAATATTGACTATTAGTCCTTTTGTATGAATTAAACATATACAATAAGTATTAAAATCTAAACTTAAATATAACTTATTGAATCTAATGCTTTTCTTGTAGGTAATTTTAGTTTCGGAAGCTGTACAAAGTTCAAATCACATACGATCGTAGATTTTATCGAGAACGCGGTGGAACATTCTCGAAGTGGTCGCTATCTGTTTTTTCTTCATCGTCGCCCCGTTTTGGGTCCGATGAGAGTGCAGCTGCTTCACCCAGTGTCCAGATTCAAGCAAGTTCAGAGTTTACAACACACATGTAGATTCGTTATTCTGAAGCTGGTTCGTAAGGATCTCATCCCGACTCTACCTCTTCCTCGACGCCTCATCGATTATCTAAACACGCCTCATTACTACAGCGAACAATTGGCTGAACAGGATGAGCGTGTCGAGTCCCCAGTTAGTTCGTCGACTGGTGAATTAGAGAAGATTTGTTTCACACCGCAAGGCCTATCGTGAGGTATAAATACAAAATTCCACTTCCAATCGCGACGTGTAGTATATAAAACGAACGGTTCTACTGATTATACTAAGTATTCAATCCACGAGACCTTTAAATAGAAGCGTTCGATAAGGCACAACTCTTTCGCGATACGACGCTTGAAATTTGATTTCAATTTAAGTGTTGCACGCAAACTTCGCAAGGTATCACTTGTTCGAGGTTGGCCTCTTGACTGAAAGTCGATTGTGAATGGTAGTCCGCGTTATTATTGATACGTTAAGAGTCACGAGAGACATCACATTGGGAGCATTCAAATACTACGTAACATTTAAAAATATGGAGGGAAAGTTCGTGATATGTTGTTATTTCTGTTAAGTTAAGGGTGGGACGGCTGGATTTTTCCCGCTATAAGGCATTTTCAAAAATGTTAGCACTTCAAAGGAGACCCTGTACAACCGCATTTGACAGTTGGAACAACTCTTACAGCCCTAACTTTTTATGTTTGTTTGGAAAACCAATGAATTCCGGTAAGGTGCTGAATTCAGTTGGAGTGCCCGATTTAGCTACGGAAAGGGTGATTTTTAATCAATTAATTTAATTCATCTTCAGTTAGTACGTAAAAATAAGCGGTTTTAAATTGTTATATTCTTGGATGCCTTAATTTAAATCAAAGCTTGAACCTTTTCCACACAGGGAATAAAAAGTTGAAAAAGATGTTACGTAGTAAATGGAGGCTACCATATGAGTTAGAATTAAAGAAAAGTATATCGTCGCACATAGGATCAAGGACATGGATGCAAGAACGACTTGAGTTAATTTGAGTACGTTTTTTCACCTTTGATTGGCATTCGTGTTTCAACTGCTTGATATGACTTTTAACTGTAAGTTTCATATAAAAATTACATTATTTATTTAATTAAATTGGTGCAATATCGTAGGTGTTAACACGCGAAGTCATTCTTGCAACGAATGGTCAGAACATTTCTAAGCTCCGAGAAGAAGCTGTTCGCTTTTATTTGCTGCGGAAAGCACGTTGTTTTTCAATGTATAAACCAACTCGCCAAGCCTCTCTAAACTGTTCCATCTTTCTTGAGTGTAGAACTTTTTTATTTGTATTTTATATTGCTTCCGTTTTCTCGAGTCCCTTTTTGACAGTTGTGTACGAGGTAAAAGCAAAATCCAGCGTTGTTTTTGTTACTTGGTTTTGTGTTATTATTTTAATTGACTACCTCCCTGACCTTCATATATGCTACTTTAGAATGTAAGATATATCGATATATAGTAATTTTAATAAACAATAAAAGTAGCATTCATAGAAAGTACGCTGCAACAACTGTTATGAAAAGTTTTTCCAGCATGCCGATTACTCTTGACTACGGACATATATGAAACCGTCATTAGATAAACGTCATAAAATACATAAGGATTATACACATTTTATACTCATTCCTTTTTGGAACATGTATACGGTTATATGTATATACCTTTAGCCTAAACACTTGATTTTCCATTTTTTCAAACTTCTGCAAACAACGCCACCATCATAATGAATGCGAAGGACACACACAAACACGTGATATGCAAAAACGACTTACGCGGGCATTGTGATTTTATTTAATAAATAAAATTCCGTCTATATATTTAACCCATTGTCCATTTTCCCAACCCAGTGATTTTTTAAGTGTTTTTTAAAAATAAATCAGTTGAATTCTGTAAATCTTCAATTTCAACTATTTGTTATTCCTATGCTAAAGTAGTATATCCTGCTTTTTTATTTTTGCGTAGACTTAGAGAATCAGTTTTTGGGTCAATCCATGAATGATGATCTTCAATGGTCATTCATCTTGATTCATTAATTGGTCTATAACTATTACTTATATTTCTAGAATCGATTCGGGTATGTCAAGTATAATAAATTGTTTGTTCATTAAGCCAGAACTCATGTTCGAAAACATGTGGACGTGTGGAACATGGCGAGAGTACGTCATTTGTAAAATTAATTAAAAACTAAAGTTACTTATTTAAAGTTAAGTAGAGAAAACAGTGTGATTAAGGATGATTTAAATTTATTATGTATAATGCTATTTTGGAGTTATAGTTGAAATAGGAGAGGAAAAACTGTGTTTGAAGTGACCTGTAAAAATGTGTCATTTTCAGCAAGTTTGATAATTTATTACTAGCAAAATACACCACCGAAAATTTTGAATCTTGTTTCAAAACAAAGATTAGTACCAACCTTTTGCACGTTTTTCAGTGAAATTTGCTCATAAAACGTATTCCTCCAGATTTTCGTCTTCGAATACCTGAAAATGAGCAAAACCACCACTTTCAAATCCGCGTATTTTCGAATTTACATTTGCACTCATATCTATCCAGGGTGTGTACTATTTTTCGGCCATCAAATTCCCCGCTATTCCTTGGTTTTAATAGAAAAATTTTCTCTTACTAGAATCACGAATAAAACGCATTTAACACAAGGTTTTCCTATCTATAATTTTATGTATTGCGATAACTCATTATATTTGAACAAAATAATATTTTGGTAATTTATTTTGCCTAAAACTTACAAACTTTGAACGAAAATGAAAGAGGCGACATTTTTCCAAATTATAAATTCATTAATTAATATGCAATACACAACTACGTAGTAGTGCGTACAACAGAAGCAGTGTTTTTGTATGTTTTTAACTAAGTGTTAAATCAAGATACTTTGTTTTACGAAACATTCGAAATATAATATTGTTGCCAATGTGTAATTTTATGAGAAAATACACAGCCCATATCATTAGAATACTTGAGAGTGATATACTCCAATAGAAATCAGTGCACGTTCAATAAGACTTATAATTAAAGAGCATTATTTTAAATAAGAAGATGTATAATTGCACGTTGATAAATTAAGAGGCATGTAGATTGTAGATGGCACAGCCTACAAATACAAAATCTCGAAAGGAGAAAACTAAAAAGAGTAATTCTCGTAGGTCCTTTAATTGCTCATCAATAGAGGCAATTTGTTTACCCGTTTCTGCCAGCAACTTAGCTTTCTTACTTTTCAGATCTTTTTCTTCTTTTTTTATCTTTCTCTTATTTTATTTAGCCTTTTCTTCTTCGGTCGTTTTCCTTTTGCACTCTTCCAAAGCATCCTTCCATTTTCCATGGGCATTCCTCATTGGAAAAATTAACTACTTAGAGATGGTCAAGGATTGAAGACCTCCTGATTTCGTTACGGCATCGTGTATGATTCGATGTGACACAAGTGGTTCTTCCACAAGCATTTCACCGTACACAGAGAAGCCCTCTTTCGAAGGCAGAATTTCCATAAGATAGTGTGAAGAAAAGCTTTAATATTTTTCTAAGGCTTCCCCTTTCTATTCCGAAATTAGTTCGGAATTCAAAACCTGACATTATTTTTGTTGAACTAAAAATGGAAAATAGTCCGGTCTAATCCGAAATTTATCCGAACGTAAACGAAAATCCGAAATTAGTCCGGAACTCAGTACCTGAAGTTATTTTTGTTAAAGTAAAGCCGGAAAATCGTCCGATTAAATCCGAACTCTGTGCGGTCTGAAACATCAATTCCGGAAATAGTCAGATTCTATCCGAAAATAATCCTCAGGTTTTAGTTGTCATTCGGTGAAATTAAAGTGAAAACAGAAAATCGTCCGCTTAAATCTGATATTCGTCCGGTCCATAACATCGACCCCGGAAGCAGTTCGATTCTGTCAAAAATGTATCCGCAGGTTTAAGTTGTAATTTGGTGACATTTAAGTGAAAACGAAAAATACTACTGCATAGTAGGGCGTATCGAAACAATTAAATCTTTTGCTTCCGTTTTTGGGTAGGACATCAGAAAAAAACCCACAAAAGCGATAATGAAAATTCGAAAACGAACAAAAATAATGAGAATTTCGATAAAGAAGAGAATAGTAACACGGACAATGATGAGGAAACTAATGAGCTTTTGATCAAGTATTAGGATAATTTAGAGGGTTGCGCCGATAGGCTTTTGACCAGGGGCGGCGATTTGAGAAATTTTGATGGGCGGCGCGACGGCGCACCGCCTTCTTCGCTTCTCAGCGGTGCTAGGGCGGCGCACAGTGGGGTGAAATCGGAAATCGAGTTTCAACATGACATTTAGAACGCAATTTTTGCACCGATTTTAGTTTTTTTTTTTTTTTTTTTTAATAACACAGAACAAAATTCTTTAAAAAATGGTGAGGGTAGATTTTTTATGTTTTTAGTTATTTAATTTTTATGTTAATGCAAACAACGGAAAAAATGTCGATTTTTTTAATTTAATTTTTTATCTTCTAGATAAAATTTTTCTTATACGTCTCATCCCTTGAGTTCAATGCACAAGGGTATGTGCAAGATGAAAAAATTGTTAACTTGCATATTTAATTGTTATAGAGGAATTGTGTTAACAAATAATCAACATTAGAGGTTATTCGCCTTTAAAGTATATTTCTGCCCTGCAATCGTTAGCTTTTATCGTTAGAATGATGCGTGGATTTTGAGCGAAAAGAAATCATTTTTTCTCCTGACCTTGCTGAAATTACATTGCCAATCATTTTTTCTAAAAAAAATTTTCCAACCCACCAATATTTGTTCATTTTATAAACAAATTATATAAACAAATACAGATTTTAGGGTATTTTAGGTGAAAATAAACCGTTTTTTCTTCTGTATTTGCTGAAATTATATTGGCAATAACGTTTTCTGGAAACTTTTTTCCCACCCATCAATATTGGTTTATTTTATAAACAAATGTACATTTTTGGTGTTTTTAAGCAAAAGAAATAATTTTTCCTTCTGAGCTTGGTGAAATTACATTGCCAATGATTTTTTTCTGAAAAAAAGTTTATAACCCATCAATATTTGTATATTTTATAAACAAATTATACAAACAAATGCACATTTTAGTCTATTTTAGGTGAAAATAAAACGTTTTTTCTTCTGACCTAGCTAAAATTATATTGCCAATGCCAATAATGTTTTCTGACAAACTTGTTGCCACCCGTCAATATTTGTTTATTTTATGAACAAATTATATTAAAAAATGCCAGTGATATTGTGTGATGAAATTTGATTATAAAATGTAATCTATTAAATTTGTAACAAATGATGTAAGTGTATACTAATTTTAGTAATTTGAAAACAAAGAGAAATCATTCAAATCACATAGTACATTTGTTTATATAAATTGTTTATAAAATAAACCAATTTTGATAGGTGGGGAGAAACTTTCCAGGAAACGTTATTGCCAATATAATTTTAGCAAAGACAGGAGAAAAAACAATTTATTTTCATCTAAAATACCCTAAAATGTGCATTTGTTTATATAATTTGTTTATAAAATAAATAAATATTGATGGGTTATGAGATTTTTTCAGAAAAAATCATTGGCAATGTAATTTTAGCCAGGTCAAAAGAAAAAATTATTTCTTTTCGCTTAAGAACACCAAAAATGTACATTTGTTTACATAAATTCTTTATAAAATAAACCAATATTGATAGGTGGGGACAAAGTTTCCAGAAAACGATATTGCCAATATAATTTTAGCAAATACAGAAGAAAAACGGTTTATTTTCACCTAAAATACCCTAAAATGTGCATTTCTTTATATAATTTGTTTATAAAATAAATAAATATTGATAAGTGAGAAAAAAGTTTTCAGGAAACGTTATTTTGCCAATATAATTTTAGCAAAGACAGAAGAAAAAACGGTGCATTTTCACTTAAAATAACCTAAAATGTGCATTTGTTTATATAATTTGTTTATAAAATAGGGTGGGTCGAAAAAACAAACAATTGGAATTTCAATTTGGGACCAACGGAAAAAGGTGTATTTTTATGTAACAATTTCCTGAAAAAAAAACGTTTTAAAATTGAATAATGTTAAGGCCTGCCCCACGCGAAAAATGTACAAAAAAATTGGTTTCTCTCATTTTTCTCTGAAAATGCAATATTAAAGTAAATTCTGCAACCTCAAACAGGTAAATTTTTATTTACTGTCAGATTATATGCTGAGATGCAACTCTCTGCTTGTTCCAATTATATAGAGAACATCCCAGGACTCACGATGAGGACTTGGTTGCATATTGAGTCCCACTGCAGCCCGTCCCAACCCCCCACATTTCAGGGCTTAATGCTATACACGGTGGTCAGGAAGGATGAATAGGTATGACAAAAATGGCAATAAAATCCGTTTGCAGGATGATATTCGGGCACAAATATGCATCAAAAATCCGTTCGAATTGAAATCCTAGCTGATCCTGTTCACGAGATATCGTCAAATTACGTATTTCAGCTAATTATGACTTTTATACAAGGTATGTATAGAATAGATGAATATATGCTAGTTTAACACCCGTGTTTATATATATATATATATATATATATATATATATATATATATATATTTCTGCTCGGTGGGTGCCTATCACCACTAAGCAGCGCGTCCTCGGATAATTTTTTTAAATCAGATGTAATTTTTTCGGCCAAAGTGAAGCTATCTCTTCGAACAAAATAGGAACTAAACCATTTCAGAAGAGATGATTCACGAATCCTTGCAGAATGTGTAGTTCGGAAATCACACATTTTTTCATGAAGTACAGTTCATCATCTTCTTCAAAGAGAGGAGGGTTGACTGTATTGCGACAATCTTTAGCTTTTATTTTATTTTTGCCTAGAGATTCAAATTTATTACAATCTTTTTTTAAATCTCCGTAAGTCTTCAACTGAGTACTTTCATCATGAATATCTTCAGAATTTTTATTTGACGTGTCTTGTGTGTGACGTAGTTCTATTAAAGTAAAAAAACAATAGGGACAAGGTTACTTTGCTGATACAGTTTGTTGTCCATTCACCAGCAGCAAAACTTTGAAATCTGATACATATTTGAAGGGAATATCGTTAACTATAGTCAATTTGACTAATAAATTGAGGTTTTCATAGGTTTCTTTTATTTGAGGCACTACGCACAATAGTATCAATTCCTGAACACTTGTTAGTTTATCTTTTGTACCGTTACTTCCCTTGGCACTTTCAGTAATTGCAGAATAATCTTCAGTCAAAATTGTCATCGAAATTTTGAAAAACCCCTATACTCCATCCGCCATTAATTTTATTTTAGGTATACCAATTTGACCCCGCTTTTCTACAACTGCGTCCAGCAATTCTTCAGCATCTGCCCAAATCACAGGCCTATTTTCTTCTTGGTCGTTTTCAGTATCAAACTGGAAAACCTTATCCTTGTAAACATCTTCTAAAGTTCTTAATTTTTGCGATATGTTTTGCTCGTATGATACACGAACAGATTTCCTGCCTGCGTTGCTTCTCAAAAAACTCTTCATTTTTTTCATGTGGTTGCATGAAACACCAGAGTTTACATGAAAATTGTCTAATTTTTCGGCATGAAAAACAACTTGCTTATTTGGTTTTGGATTCACAGCTACTCTTATTTTGGAACCCAGAGTATTTAAAGTTATTTCTTCACCTTGTTGTTCAACACTAGATCTTCTTGCTTTCAAAATTGAAGAAAAAATTTGATTTTGTTGCTTTTCAGGTAACTTTCCTACTATTTTCAATACATTGTCACGGGCATTGTTTTCTGACTTAGAAGTAGAAACACAAGGATGATAAGTGCCTTTACCTACTTATTGAAAGCACCTTCTACACATTCCAAACGAATCCCTTGATTCTTTTTTACTCGGTTCGGATTCATGAACATGAACATTTTTTGTGCCATTGAGACCATTAGATGCATCAATTTGATTGGAAACATTGAGCATATGCCTTCTACCTTTTATAGGTTTTGAATGACCTTTAAATCGTGCTACTCGACAAACGTAACAGTTACAATTGAAAGTCGTTCTAGTTTCTTTCAGTAAAATTATCTCGTCATAATTTGGCATAGTTTGTAAAGGTCTTGTGAAAATATTTTTTCCCCGATTAGCAAGTGCATGACGACAAGAGCTACAAATACTTAACGGAAATTTCGAACTAGATGTATCGAAACATATATTAATGTATTTCCTGATCAATTCTTCGTTGGTCTCAGATATAAGAAAATCTTGTGATCTTTTTCATCCGAAAATTATTTTTCTACCACAAGGTGCACATACCTTCATCGTATTCTCTTCATGCTCACATTTATGATCTATATTCTTCTTTAGTGGAGAAGAAGACATATTTATCCGTTAGCATGCCACTCAAACTTGATCTCTAACACGGAAAATATAAAAAATTTCCAAGACACAAACAAGATAAGAATCACCCAAAATCTTCTGACTAATCCTAGCCTTTTATGCACTCAGGGAAAAGGTTATCTTGAAACAAAAGCATCGTCCTCTTGCCTGTTTTGTTTTGAATGACGTGAATATATTTTTTACACAAACAGAATTATTTGGTTAAGACAACTGAAAATCCTCTCAACCTTAAATTTAAGAGGAAATTCTAATGATGAAATAGCTAGAATGCGCAATTTTACGATATCTCGAGAACAGGATCAGCTAGGATTTCAATTCAAACAGATTTTTGATGTATATTCGTGCCCGAATATCATCCCGCAAACGGATTTTATTGCCATTTTTGTTATGCCTATTCATCCTTCCTGACCACCGTGTATATGCTAGTCTTTACCTCAGTTTCTTTTTGGAAAATTTGTAATGTGCTTTCGTTTTCATCTTCAGCATTTCCTGTCTTGATCGCAACCGTACCCCTATGGATCCATCTCGATTTTTTTATCCACAAACAGAAGCAGCATCTTCTGTTACTGCTTCGACGCACCGTTCTACACTTTGTCTGTGGCGTGGGAAGCGGAGAGCTTCATTCACAAGGAGATGCCTCCGATGATTAACGGAAGATCTAAGATCATCATCAGAAATATGAGCAAGAAATGGTGGAGCTGTGAATGTGTTGAAGTTTTGTTTCTTCCAATTTACCATATCGTAATATTCTGTTGAGTTAAATTTTAATTTTGGTTTTTGAAAAGTTTGAAAAGGAAGTATTAGGCTGATCTTTTCTTCTCGGGGTCTTCCTCTTTTTCTAGACACTCTTTTCGTATCCTGCTGTTGGTTTGCTTCTTGAATTACGAGTTGTTTCTTTTTCTCATCGTCTCTTGCATTCGGTATAATTTTCAATCCCTTTTTTCTCACGGATAGCGTATCATCACAAATCACAGCCAGTCAAATCGTTTCAGGGTGTGAAAATAAACTATTTCTTTCAATGACTTCGTATACCAGCATCCTTGAGTGATCCGGAAGGTATTTTGAACGGACGTTCATTTCCCAAACGTGTTTTCCAGCAAACTGTTTTGTCGGTTTACTTTTGATTAGAAACCAGGATGGTGCGTAAACTCTAAGAATGAAAGTCGCCAAAAATACCAGGTTTTCTTATGGATTTTCTGTAGAAACGTACAGTCGTAGATCACGAATAGCAGTTGTTAACCAACGTGCATGAATTAGTGTACCATGCAATTGGTTCTGGATACTGTCCACCTGATCTCGCAGCTCTTAATCCTGGCACACTGAATCATGCACGTTGGTTAACAACTGATAATCGTGATATACGACTGTACGTTTCCATAGAAAATTCATTAGAAAACATGGTATTATTGGTGACTTTCATTCTTAGAGTTTACGCACCGTCCTGCTTTCTAATCAAAAGTAAACCGACAAATCAGTTTGCTGCAAAACACTTTTCGGAAATGATCGTCCGTTCAAAATACCTTCCGGATCACTCAAGAATGCTACGAAGTACACAAAGTCATTGAATGAAGTAGTTCGCGCGCACACGCTGAAACGATTTTACTGGCTATGATTTGTGATGTTACGCTATCCGTGAGAGAAAAGGGATGGCAAATTATACTGAAAGTAAGAGACGATGAGAAAAAGAAACAGCTCGTAATTAAAGAACCAAACCAACAGCAGAATAACAAAAAAGTGTCTAGAAAAAGAGGAAGACCCCGAAAAGAAAAGATCAGTCAACTTCCATTTCGAACTTTTCAAATACAAAAATTAAACTTTAACGCAACAGAATATTGCTACATGGTAGATTGGAAGAAACAAAACTTCAACTCATTCACAGCTCCACCATTTCTTGCTCATATTTCTGATGATGATCTTTCGTTAATCATCGAAGTCATCTCCTTGTGAATGAAGATCTCCGCTTCCCACGCCACAGTCAAAGTGTAGAACGGTGCGTCAAAGCAGTAACAGAAGCTGCTGCTTCTGTTTGTGGATAAAAAAATCGAGATAGGTTTATGAGGATACGGTTGCGATCAAGACAAGAAATGTCGGAGATGGAAATAAAAGCAAATCACAAATTTTCCAAAAAGAAACTGAGTTAAGAAGTAGCATATAGCATTAAGCCCTGAAATATGGGTGGTTGGGACGGGCTGCGGTGGGACTCAATATGCAACCACGTCCTCGTCGTGAGTACTGCGTTGTTCTTTATATCATTGGAACAAGCAGAAAGTTGCATCTCAGCATATAAACGGACAGTTAATCAAAATTGACGGGTTTGAGGTTGCAGAATTTACTTTAATGTTGCATTTTCCACTTTTTAAAATGGTTATTTCGATTTTTGTTGAAAACGACCGATCGTACGCAAAAATAAGTGAAATAAAAAAGATATATTTCGCCGAGATCTAGAAACTTTTCTGATAACATTTTTCAATAAAATCCATACTTTCAGAGAAAAATGAGAAAAACTTATTTTTTTGTACATTTTTCGCGTGGGGCAGGCCTTAACATTATTCGATTTAAAAAATCTTTTTTTTTCAGGAAATCGTGATATTTAAATACATCTTTTCCCATTGGTCCCAAATTGAAATTCCAATTTTTTGTTTTTTCGACCCACCCCAATACACAAGAACTCGAATATAAGGCCGACTGATTTAGTGCTTCCTAGAACTGCCGGTCCACGCAGTTTCTCAGCGCACAAGCAGTGTCAACAATTCGTCGCCACCATTAGCGAGCGATAAAAGCGGGCAGAACGGGGGAGCAGTGCGCAGGAGCGACAAAAGCGGGAGAAAAATCCGACATAAGTGTTTCATACGGCGCTGACTGTTTACGTTTACAACGTCTAATTTAGTGCCACGGCCACTGCCAGGCAGGCCCCGAAACTTGTGTTATGTTGGAGTTCTTGTGTAATTCTATATTTATACCGACTGTGCTATACGATAGCGATACATGGACCTGTCAAGGAAAGGATAAGAGTAAAATTAACACGATTGGCATGACACCTCTGCGCACAATTTCCCAGCAAAAAAGAAAGTATTGATACGAATTGAATTGAAAAGACTAAGACATCCTGCAAATCCCGCTTTGCGACAATGACACATTAGACCTATGTGACAATGCGTGTAAATTCATGAAGACGGTATTTCAATGTTGAATCTTTCTATACGTACGAACACGGTGCAAGAATCTAAAGTCAGCGTAATACTTCAATGCATCAGGCGTCAATGCGTCTGAATTCGTGAGAATAATATACACACTTGGATTCGCCCCAATCCCAGATAACAATGTGCGCGAAAAATGATGGCGTATTGACTCGCACGCGTGCGGATTGTCCCGCACGCGGCGCCATCACCCGAGCAGACATATGCGTCCTCAATTGCGACGCATATCGCTCGCACGTGTGAAGGTCGCACGCATGACGGTGATATGCGAGCTCCCAAAGTCATGCAGGATTTTAAAATAGATTGTTTTAAATATTGTTATTAAATGAGAAGCGGAACATTTTGACAGAAAAACATTTTATTTTTATAATGAGCAAGTTCTAACACTTAGACGTATAAATAGCGGAACAGCCTGTAATAATACATATAAGGACCGAATTTCAAATCATGAAGGCTGGCGGGTGACATATTCAGGATTGACTTTCATGTGAAATTTGTTTTGTACGTGGAAAATAAGAAGACACGTCGTTTTTTAAATTATAATGGCGATATCTTTACATTCTTTATGAATATAATAATGTTTTACTTTAAAACCCGTGCTATTTTTGCAATTTATAAGATAAAAAGTTTTTTCTTATTGTTTCAGTTTATATCCTGCAGTTTTTGATCTTTTTAGAAATCCACAAAAAAATTTAAAAAATAATCAAAAATGGTGAATTTATTTTGAATTTTTGAAAAAAAAAAACAGTTTTTCTCAAAAAACACCCTTTTTGCCTGGATTTTCTAGAAATAATAGCTACTAATATAGTCTTCTTACTATCAATTTTCCATTTGGTATTTTTTTGTTTTCCAGAAGAAAAAAATTATTTTGAATTTTCTTTTATAATGAATTTATTCTACCGAAAAACAAAAAAATATCGAACGGAAAATGTATAGCTGGCAGGCTATATTAGTATAATCTATTATTCCTAAAAATTCTAGGCAAAAAAGTTGGGGTTTTCGAGAAAAAGGTTTATTTTTCTTTTTTTTTAATTCAAGACAACTTTACCATTTTCTACTTTTTTTTGTAGATTTTGAAAAAGTGCAAGAAACTGGCTAAACTTGAACAAGTAAAACCTTTATATTTTACAATTTGCAAAAATGGCACGGTTTTAACGTAAAATTTTCAAAAAACTCATAGTACCCTTAAAATTTAAAAATATTCGTCAAAAATGTGGAAATGTCGCTATGTTAATTTATCAAAATACATATATTCTTATTTTCCACGTACACTATGTTTAATATCTTCAATTCAATTTATTCGTGTCAATATGTTTCAGAGGCAAGCTAATCCTGAATATGTCACCCGCCAGCCTGCATGATTTGAAATGGATTCGGTGTATTTTAAACTATTATAAATAAATATTGAAACTGAAAAATATTTCATATTCCATAAAACATATCAACGCAATCAACCGTGACTTATATATTAATTTCCATATACATGCGTTTATCTCTCGAAGTATAGACATAGAAAACAAAATATAAGATACAAACTTTTTATATCATAAGTACGTGAATTTTTTATACAGACGGCCTCACACTCCCTATGGGATAAAATATAGGGACCAAAGGCTACTTTTTCTCACGCTCATAGGGTTATTTTTTCGTGCTCAAAGGGTAACAAATGCAGGATAAATTCGTAGCAGTTCAAAACAATTCAAATGGATTGGAAAAAATTCGATTGATTTCCGTAAAATTGGAATGAATTTAGAGGAATTTAAGGGAAAAGAGAAGAATTCGATGAAATTCATAGAAATTCAAGGTGACTTGAACATTTTTAAATGAATCAAAAAAAAATTTGAAGTACGAAAAAACTTCACTGAATTCAGTAACTTTGAAATGAGCTTAGAAAAATTCAAGGCAATTCAAAAGCATTTGATGAAATGCCTAAGAATTCAAGGTGAGGTTAGAGGACTTTAGGATCAGTTAAATAAAAACATTTGAAAATTTTGAAAAAAATCCACTGAATTAAGTAGAATTGAGTAAATTCAGAAGAATTAATGCTGATTTAAAAAAAAACAACAACAAAAGAGTTCCAAAGAATTTAAAAGAACTACTTATTGAGAATTCAATGTAAATTATAAAGAAAATTTCAAATCTCTTCAAATTTCTAAAACTCTACTAATTTCTAACAAAAAAAGTGACTAATGACTATTGAACAATTCAAAAGAATTCTAATTAATTGGAAACATTTTTGAAAATCGAACAAATCCATTTATTTCCGTTAAATTTTAGTGAATTTTGAGCAATTTAAGGAAAATGAGAAGAATTCGATGAAATTCATGAAAAAGTCAAGCTATATTTAAAAAGCAAACAAGTGAATTAAGAAAAAATTAAAAAATAAGAAAAAATTCATTCAATTCAGTAAGTTTAAAATGAGTTTAGGAAAATTGAAAGGGCATTCAAAAGAATTTGATGAAATGCCTACGAATTGAAGGTTAGTTTGAAAGACCTCAGGATGAATCAAACAAAAACTTTCTAAAAATCGATTGAATTGAGTGAATTTGAAAGAATTCCAAATGAATTGCAAAAAATATTTGAAAATCCCTTAAAATCTTTGAAACCCAATAGAATCCTTCACTTCTTGTAAATAAATTCTTTGAAATACATTAAAATACTAAGATTCATTAAAATATTACTATTCATTAAAATATTAAAATACCTTAAAATTACTAAGACACTTGAAAATCCTTGAAATTGTTTAAATCTATTGAAAGTGCCTTGGAATCTTTTAAAATACCATGACATTTCACAAACTTTTAGAAATCCCTTCAAACTATTGAAATAAATAAATTTTCAGAATCTTTTTAAATCTCCTAAAATATTTTAAATCCTTCAAAATCCCTTGAAGCTGTTCAGGATTCGTCATCTCCGAAGGAACTATCCTGTTCAAAGAGGTTTTCTTCGTTTTCTGGACCCTTCAGTTTTTTAACATTAAAATCTGTAAATAGTTATAAATAACATTAATGCACGATTGTAATGGCACAAAAATATGACAAAAAATAAGGTTATGTTTGTAAACATTTATACTTACTCTGCAATTGATCGATGCTCGCGTATTCAATATAAGCATGAACGCCTGCTAAAAACACTTCACTCGAAAATTATATGCAACGAATAAAGGAGGAAAACGCGGAAAATCGCGCTGAAAACTAAAACGGCTATAAAACTTCAGAAAATTCGGGCTGATGGCGGGAGACTGCGGAAGAAAGAGCGGGGAGACAATAGAGGGCGCGTGTGGGCGCGCGACTGTAGGGACTCGCCGCTAGGCGGCTACCGCTTGCTGGCGCACGTC
>CAKNXH010058455.1:76202-109358 GCA_932178445.1 Andricus quercusramuli | reverse complement strand
AATTCTTTTAAGTTTATATTTGTGTGAGAAGAAGGGTGAAATGGGAACGGACGCTCCGAGGCTTGTGACCACCGGGTAGTGGTCACTTCCCATAGCATTCTCCCAAATATCTCAGGAACAGTTAGTAAATAAATTGGGAGTAACAAATGAAAGGTCTAGGACCGAATGGGATTGGCCTGGGCGGGTGGCAAACGTTTCTTTGCCATTATTCAGGCACATGAATTCTGTTCGGTCTAATGAAGAGCAGAGCTCTGAACCATTAGAGCAGCTGTGAGAGCTGCCCCATGAGGAGTGATGGCTGCTAAAATCACCTCCAATGAAGACCGAATCAGAATTGATGGCTGAGATGGAATCAAACAGCATTGACCAAGTATTGGATAGAATGGAGTTATCCGAGGAGGGAACTCTGTAGATCGAGACGATCAAGAGCTCTCCTTTGGAAGAGTTAATAGAAACAGCTAGGGTTCCTAGACTGTTTTCTGAGTTAATTATCGTAGAGATTCTGGAGAAGTTGATTCCTTTTCGAACAGCTATTGCGAGGCCACCGCCTCTATTAGATAATCTGTCAGCTCTGATTAAATTGAAATTTTTTAATGAAAAGTTTTTGTCAGGTTTGAGAAATGTTTCGCAAAGCGAAAGTATGTCGTAATCGTCGGATATATTTTGAAGATCTCCCTTTTTTTTAATAACCCGCGACAATTCCACTGCATAATTCTTAATTTACTTATTTGGGTCATTTTGATATCCCTAGGTTTTACTTTTTATCAGGATTCGCAGAGCTAGATTGCCCCGCTGAACCGATCCTATTTTGGGATGAAAGCAAAGAATTAGAGAGGGATTTAACATTATTCGAGATGCGGTTAAGAAAATTATCTCTTTCCTCTACATTTGAGGAGATATCAGATGTTATAATGGAGGAGAGACCCGTGAGAGCCTCGATTAGGTTGCTGATTATGGATACAGCATCGGTAGTGGGCTCATTAATTAACTGAGAAGCTGGGGGATGCAGGGCAAAACCATTTGGCAAGGAGCTCTGAGTCCTTCCGTTATTGTGAAAGGAAGAGAAGTTTGGAGTCGACCGATTGGGCTGCGATGTTTGCGGGGGCTTGTTTGTCTTCGATTTCGGCAGAGGTTTAGGGCGTGAACCTATAGCTTCGGAATACGGACGAGTTGGGATGGTGTAAGCGTGATCCAGCAATGAGGGAGCGGGGACCTCACTCAAATCGGGATGATCGGAGAAGTTTACAACAGAAGTGTTTTGACGGGAAGCAGGTCCATTTCTGGACTGTTTTTTAGGTCTAATAACCTCTTTTGCTTCGGCAAACGAAACTCCGTGTTGGGCAGCATAGGCTCGAAATTGTTTTTGGAACAACAGTTCCGGACAATTTTGCGAGGTTGGAAGATGATTTCCGTGGTAATTGCAGCATTTAGGGCCACTGTTCACGTGTGGACAGGGCTCCTGTTCGCTGTGGGTGTTCGAACCACCACACTGTTTGCAACGAGCAGATGAACGGCAATTAGTGCTAATGTGGCCGTACCTTAGACACTTGAGACACATTTTCACTTGTGGGGTATAAATCTGAACGGCAGATGCGGACTTGAATATTGCAACCTTATCAGGCAGGGTTGTGCCTTCAAAAGTTATCTGGATTGAGGTAAAGGGGGTAATTAATTTAGTGCCAGTATTTTTGTCAATTACCTTCCTATTGAGACGACGAACATTCATCGCGGAGGTCGTGTCTCTCAAGTATCCAAGGATCTCTAAATTGTCTTGGATTTCTTTTTCTGACAGTTCGATGGGGACGTTCTTCACGACGCCTTGACAGGTTACGAAGCTAGCTGGGACAAAAGCAAAGAGCCCTTTACTTTTTAAAGTTTGAGAGTCATTGAGGATCCTATTCGCGTCTTTAAACGATCTGACCGTGACGCATAATTTTCCAAAACCCTGGCTATCTACATTTAACACCGCTTCTTTGTAGAGAAGAGTCAAAGCTTTACCGTAGGTCATGGGGTCTCTTTGGATCATGACCTTGCATGGGCCTTTCTGTTTGGTGCTATAGCGGAGGCGTGTGTATGGACTTTTGTCATTCGTGTTGATGTTGTGGGTGTTAGGGTTAGGGTTCTGTTGTTTTTCCATGTTAGAGTATAATTGTGTGTGTGATTGAGTTTTTGAATTTTTTGCATGCTGTGCTTGAGTTGTTGAATTTTGTGTGTGTTGTGAATCAACATCGTCGGGGATTTCCCCTGTATCCATGGGATCGCTATCGTCTGCAGGAAGGGGTGTGAAACCGGCTTTATCAAAGTCTAGGGACTTGTCGCGTTTGATCTCACATGTTTCGTAAGAGTCCTTACCGCGGTCACGCGATTTAGATTTTTGGGAAAGGCATAACAAACCGTCTATGGCTACTTTCTCAGCACCAGAATCAGGTGTGTGGGGAGGGACTTCTCCCCCCGAATCATCGGGCAACCTCCCGTTAGTTGCCATGCTCTGGCTTCATCGGCAAGGATCTGAAAAAACTCGCGAAAATTGCCGCCCACGAACACGTGCTCGCGCGCGCCAAAAGGGGCCGACGCCCGTCTTATAGGTTAGCCTGCCAAGGTACGCGATTCTTGGAAAGGAACAGTGGGCCGTGGCAGGAAATTCTGATCACGAGGACCAGATGCCCCAAGATGCTCTACAATACTACAATTTCGCTTCGCGTAAAATTCGTTTCGTCAAAAATATCACTGGTGACAGCATTCACGTACGACCCCTGTAAGTAGTCTTCTTCTTCTTCCTATTAACGTTGGCTTAATACTGGCTGTTGCCTTGTCAGAGTTGGGTACGTAATTTACTCCAGGTAATTTACTTCGTTTTCTACAGTAATTTACCACGTAATTTACGTCCGAAGTTTTCTACATGATGTAAATTACGTGGATGTGGAACTTGCAAATATTTCGATGCCTGTCTGACATAAGTACATAACCTCTGCTTGTGGACTGTGGACATGTGCTTGCCAGTCGTGCAGCAATTATTTTAAATTTTCAAAAATAAGGCAAGATGAATATTATAATATAATTGCAAAAATTATTAATTTAACACTATTCACATAACTATGAACTGGAAGGCGTTTATAACCACTGTTTGTCAATACTCTATCGCAAAATAGGCATTTAACTACACTTTTGTCTACATTGTTAAATTTCACTTCCACTTACTTAAAACTAAGGCTTTGCATGGGAAGTTTGGAATCCTTGTAGAAATCTTCTTTCTCATAATTTTAATCGTTTGTTAATCCAATAACTAGAATTCTTGAATTAATTAAGGTTTGGTAAGGTTATGTCACGTGCTAGGAAATTCAAAAGTTGAAAACAGACAACCGCCATCATTGTCATGTTATTTTTCCAGTTTTCTACGTAAATTACTTCATTTAGGTAATTTACGTAGAAAACCTCGAGGGACGCGTCACTTCGCAACCCTGTGCCTTGTATATCCTGCCATGACCAAGTGAGGGGAGTGTGGACTCCACGTAATCTGAAACATATAGATATCGAGCAGGGCTCGACACTTCCATCTCTAGGGAGGTGGAGCAGTCAGCCCAGTTTCTCGATTTCAAGTGTAACCGGCGGCAATGTTCAAAAGAACATTTAAAAGAAAATAAAATAATCAGAAGGGAATTAGTTTCGAATTAGTAAAATTCATTCATTGTTAATAATTTGTTCGTTAAGTGCCTGAACAAGCGAACTGTTGGATTTTCCATAAAGAAAGAAATTATATTGGATCGTATCAACATAAATGGAAGTATGTAATATTCTAAACTTGAAAAACATGGAATGTTATCTATTTTGTCGCGCAAATAAAAGTTATTATTAAATATAATGATCATAATTATTGTTATGAATAATAATAATAATAACAATAATAATTAATAAATAATAATAACTAAAATTCTAATTTTATAATTAAAATAAATGAAATTTCTATAGGGACAAAGAGAGAGGTTTTTAGATTTGGAAGTTAGTTTCCTTCAAAAATTTGAAAACTGGTGTAACCATCCTAATTGTAGGATTTGCTAGAAATTGATAGCTACAGAATGGAGGAGGGCATTTTACGATTTTTGTTAGGGATCTGATAAGATTTATTCTGGGAGCGTTGAATCTAGGGCACGCCCAAAGCACATGGTCCAAGTCTTCATCGATATCAGGGTCACATGAACAGCTTCCAGAAGAAATTATATTTTTCCGAGCTAGACTGGCATTCAAGGCGTAGTGGTTGCTCCTCATGCGACAGAGAGTAACAATCCACTCCCTTCGAGCCTGAAATGACCAGAACCAGGGTTTCCTACTAGGTTTATAATAATATTGAGTGTACGTGATACCTTTGTTTTCTCCTATTTTTAGAAAATAGTTGTCACAGTTTTTATCTAGGGTTTCACGAGATGAATGGAAAAAGTCAGAGAAAGGGAGGGAAATGTTTAGGATAGTTGCATCTTTGGATGCAGTCTTGGCTGCCAGGTCCGTGGCTTCGTTGCCGGGTATGCCCTTGTGGCCGGGTATCCAAACCAAGGAGACTGTACATTTGAGCTTATTCAGAATGTCTAGCCGGTTTCTAATTATGTAAATTAGATAGGAGTTGATTGAACTAGGACAAATGGTAGCTATGCTTTGAAGGGCACTTAGTGAATCTGTAAAAATAACTGATTTGGAGAAGCGGTGCTTAATAATATAGTCTAAAGTATACAAAATAGCAATAGCTTCTATTGAAAAAATAAAGGCTTAACTAGATATTTTCCACGAGAGATTGAAATTGGCTTCAGGGCACACCACGGCAAAGCCCGCGATGGACTCAGCGATAGACTTTGAACCGTCCGTGAAGAATGGGAGATAGTCGTGGAACTTTTCATCGACCAGATCCTTAAAGGGACCTACAGGATCTGGATAGTTCTGGACTAAGCGGCCTAAAGAAAGATCAATGTTTGAACAGAACAGGTGGTCCTCATACGGGAATTCATAGTGAGGGTGTGTGTCTGATTTACGAATCTGATATTTGAAGGGTTGGACATTTTCATAAGCATTCAAAAGTACAAATTGATTTTTCATGTTCTTTCTGTTTCTCCTTGCATCTCGCGATAGTTGCAACAGTTTATCTGGAAGAGGATGATAAAGGTCCGAGAAAATTTTTATGAGATATTTTTTTGCCAAAAACCAAAAGCGTTTTTTGAAGAGTGGTTCACAGAATTCTGCTAACATGACGTTTATGGGAGTACTATTTCTATAGCCTAGGGCTAGTCTTATAGCTTGATTACGAATTTTTTCTAAATCACTGAAATTTTTATGTGAAGTAAAATTAAAAATATGAGATCCGTATTCTAGACAGCTTCTGATGAGGGATGTATAGACAGTCCTGAGGATACAAGGATCTGCGCCCCACCAAGTCCCTCTGAGAACTTTGAAAATATTTAAGATTTTACGTATCTTGTCACAGAGATATTGAAAGTGGGGTTCGAAAGTGAATCTATGATCGAGAACAATACCTAAAAATCTAGCTACTGGAGATGGCGGGATGTTAACGCCATTCAATGAAAGGATGTAACAAGGATTGTCGGTATCAAGGTTGCGTCTGTTGAAAAGGACCAATTTGGTTTTTTCAGGACAGACCTCTAGACCCCTGCCATCCAGGAACTCTGAGAGAGCATTCAAGCACTGCTGCAGAGATTGTATACAAACCATAGGACCCGCAGAACGACAGATGATGGCAATGTCATCTGCAAATTCTACTATTAAGCAATTTCTAGGAATAATAGTGTGTATTCTCCTGGTGTAGATTGAGTAATTAATGGGACTAAGTATGCTTCCCTGGGGGAGGCCCACTGTGCTGAGCCTGGGACCCACCAATTCTCCATTGATCTGAAAGTAGATATTTTTACAGGATGTAGATGTATAGATGAAATGAGCCATCTGTCATGGGACCCCAATTTCCCTCAAGTCCTCAATAAGAATTTGAGGATTAACACTGGGAAATGCTCCCTTCAAATCCAGGAAGAGGCTCGCAACGATCTCTCCATTTGCGAAACCCGAGAGAATCTCGGTTGACATAATAGCGAGATTATCAGCGCAAGATCTTCTCTTTCTGAACCCAAATTGATGAGGTGACAGAAGATGATTGTGCTCCACATACCACGAGAGTCTGTTGAAGATGAGTTTCTCCATTACTTTGAACAGGCAGGATTCCAAGGATATTGGACGGAATTTTCCAGGGGTTGATTTTGGAATAAAAAGGACGAGGAATTCATTCCAGGATTTAGGAAAAGAGCCAGACTGGTAGATTTCATTGAAGATGTTGAGGAGAGTTAATTTAACTTCCTTCGGAAATCGCTGAATGATGTTATAGTCAATTATATCCAAACCTGGAGAAGATTTGGTTTTCAGTGAGGATAAAGTGATGAAGAGCTCAGACTCCGTGAACGGTGCCTCCAGAAATTCGCTTCTCGGAAACTCATCGGGGAAAGAGTCGAAGAAAGCAGTTGGGGGGCAAAGTTCTTCAGCTAAAGCATGCAAATTTTCAATCGTCCTCCTGTCTGCAGAACAGGAGGCGTTTGCAGGCTGTGTATACCTGTTTTTAAAACATTTGACAATCCGCCAGACTCTAGAGATCGGAGTCGATTTATCCAGGGTCTCGCAGAATTTTCTAAAGTTGATCCTCCGCGCAGTCTTGAGAGTGCGCGTGGTTTTTGCCTCTATTCTATTGAGATTGATATAATTTGCATCGTTCCTGAGTCTTCGGAAGGTGGCTAAAGCCGCCTTCCTCTCTTCGACTGCGGCATCGCAGGTTTCATCCCACCACGGGGCAGGAACGAAACGCTTCCTTGAAGGGACAGGGCGGTGGACATTAGCCGCAGGTTTAGCCTTTGGACACGCAGCAAGCACAGCTGCATCCACGCATTTAACGAAGGCTTCGTACTTGAGTCCGTAGACTCAAACAGCTCTCCATCCTGCAAAATAGATTCAGAAAGATTAGAAGAGAATGAAGACCAGTTGATGCGTTTAAGCTTATATCTATGCAAGTGGAATAGGGCTATTGGGACAGAAACTCCAATACTAGAAATCACTGGGAAGTCATCGCTGCCCAGGGAGTCGTTCCAAACCCCCCAAGAAGAGAGTGTGTATAAATTTGGAGAAACGAATGTCAAATCAATGATTGATGGCGGGCTTCCAGGACGGGTACGAAAGGTGGCTTCACCTGTGTTGAGGGGTATAAGGTCTGTCTTATCAAAGGCAGAGCAAAGCTCATTTCCTCCTCTACAATTATGGGAGCTGCCCCAGAGAGAATTGTGGATATTAAAGTCACCGCTTATAACAACCGAGCTGCAATTTAAATCTTTAATGGAATCAAACAATTGGGTCCACGTCGCCGATGTTATAACATTAGCGGGGGTGAGTACCCTATAAACTGAAACAATAAGAAGCTCCCCAAGTGAGGTAACAATTGAGATTGCTAAAGTCTCAAGTATGTCCTCCGCGCTAGGGATAGAGTTGATCTGGGAAAATGTGATGCCTCTTCAAATAGCGATAGCCAGACCTCCACGACTATTGCTAAGTCTATCTGCCCTGATAATGTTAAAGTCTTTAATTTTAAAATTTTGTTTTGTAGTAGGTTTTAAAAAGGTTTCTGAAAGAAGAATAATATCAAACTCGTCCCTAATGTTTGAAAGGTCGCCCTGTTTATTCAGGGCACCCCGACAATTCCACTGGGCGATTCTTAAACTATTGAGCTGAGCCATTCCGAAGGAAAGAATTTGCTAGATTCGTCACACTACGTATTAATGTGTTAAGGCTATTTTGCCCCTCCTCTGAATCAAGTGATCCTGAGGATAAGATCCCGAGTAGGTCCATCAGGGCAGATAGGATCGTGCCAACAGTCGGAGAGTTGAGCAAGTTCATGAGGGTAGAGAAGGAAGAAAGGGGGGAGAAGGATGGGTTGGGTAAGGAGGAAGCAGTGCCCTTTGGTGAGTTAAGGGCACAGCCGTTAGGCAAGAAGCTTTCTGATCTTCCATTGTTATGAAGATGAGCGAAAGATGTACTGGCTGATGGTCCTTTGAACGAGGGAGGTTGGGAGCCGACCTCCGAGGAAGCTGTGGTCCTGTGATTGGGTACCGAGTGCCTGCCTGGACTTTTGGATGAGGTTTTCGGAGGGCGAGTCGAAGGGGGGGGGTTGATACTGACTTGGCATATGATTGCCTGGAATGTTGAGGGCGAGGAGTGTTGAATGAGGGTACTGGGGCATCATTTAGCTCTGGAAACATGGAGAAGTTCCATGTTTGGGAGGAGCTAGAGGATGAGGGGGGAGCGCAAGCGGCATAATCGGCACCCCTCCCTGATTTTAGGATAACTTTAGCTTCCTTGAAGGTCATCTTGTACTTCGTAGCAAAAAGGCGAAGCTCGTTTTGGAAAATGAATTCCGGACAGCCTTTATATGTTGGCATGTGATCGCCCTTGCAATTTACGCATTTGGGCTTAATTTTCTCATTAGGGCAGGGGTTGGAGTCGGTGTGGGCATCCGAAGATCCACAGCGTTTACAACGTTGGCTAGATTTGCAGTGTTTGCTGATGTGCCCAAATCTAAGGCAATTAAGACACATTCTTGGTTGGGGGATGTAGAAGTCAACCTGGAAAGAGGCCAAGAAGAGTGAGACTCTCTCTGGAAGGCAAGTTCCTTTGAAAGTGATGAGGACAGTTTTGGAGGATTCAAATTTTGTTTCCTGAGTTTCGGGGTCTTTGAATTTTCTATTCAAACGGAAAGCGTCCAGAACCGTGACTCTATCTCTGAGTGGACCTAAGACCTGAAGGCTCTGAATGATCTCTTCCCTGGAAATCTCATGAGATATGCCGCGAATGACACCCTGGCAAGTTGCAAAACTGGCTGGGATGAGGGTAGTTAAGCCGATGATTTTTTTGGGGATTTCTTGGAGCAACATATTGGCTGACTTCGCGGACTTAGCTATGACCTTGAGCTTCCCGAAGCCACTGCTACGCACATCGTTAATATGGCCGAGAAAGTATTTTTGCAAAAGGCGACCGGTCGTATCGGCAGCAAGATCTTTTTTCGCGTTTTGAGAGTTCATTTCGCGTTGAATTATGATTGGGCACTCGCCCGATTCAAATTCGCCGTAGCGAAGCTGGTTGTGAACTTTAGGGAGCGATTTAGTGGATCTTGGGGCACCGAGGTTGTTGTCGGTAATGATTTGAGAACCCGGGGCTGGAACTGAGTTGTTATGAGAGTATCGAGGATCAGGGGTTAAATCTGTATGTGACTTACCGCTGTCAGCTGTCTCTGTTGTGTCCAGTTTGTCATTGTCAGTTGTCTCTGCCGTCTCCATAGCGAGGTCATTGAATTCGTCATCGGAGGGGAGAGTACTTTCCATGTTATTTTGGGATTCTAGGTGCGTTTTGGCACGTTTGAGGCTCGATTTTGCATCGTTATTTCTATCGATTTCTTCTTTCTCTGATTTTGGAAGCGTTGTCCGTCATGAACATGAGGGCTTTTGCGCCAGATTCAACATCCTGCGTGAGAGAGGGGTAAGGGGCGTAAGGGGGTTTCTGCGAGGAAGTGTCCCGGTCACCCGACAAGGATCCATTTAAGGAGGCCATGCCTCCGGAAAGTTTAAGAGGTCAGAATCTACGTTTTTATGAGATCAGATTAGTGAAAAAAAAAAATAAAATATATTTTTAAAAAAAGTCTGAGCACGCGGTCCTTTAAAAATGGCCGGCGCCGGCCGGCGGAAATTTTAGGTTACTCACCACACCCCAGGCCTGTCTGCCGCTGCAGTCAACCCTAGGGAGAAAGGAGAATGGCCTCGAGCGCCGGAGCACCGGAGGCTACAAGCTCGATAAATACTTTTCCTCTTCTCGGAGAAAAACACTAGATTTGATTCACTGAATTCCACGATAGTAACCCCTGTAAGTAGTCATCAGCCCCATGCCACTTCTCTGTGGAGGCCTGTGGAAAATATTGTCATGAGAGTTGACGGTCGCCGTGTGGCGGCGCCAGCTATGCAGTTGGCCTAGAATTCAAATAATGCAAGGCGAATATGTTTAAAAAAATGTTTGTTAAATAAAAATAATTTTCTGATAGCTCTTGGTAAAAGATAATGATCTTTAGGATCTTTTTAATCTTTTGAGTTAAAAATAATTTGCAAAAATCATAAAATGCATTACTTTTAGACGTAAATCCCAATGCATTCCTATACTAACTAGAACAAATTATTTTTCATGCGCAATTAAATCAGACATATGATTATTTGTGTAATTTTGAAATATCCGAAAAGACAATAGTCTAAACTTTAAAATATTTCTGATTATAATATATAATATAATATTTACTTTGTTTATTTATTAATTTAAATTCATTCCGGATTTTCAAATATTTTAATAAACAAATGATGTGTTTTAATGAATTTCCTATAAAGAGCGTCGGTAAAATTAATAAAATAATGTCTAAGTTATAGAATGAAACATTTTTTTCATACATATAGAAGATTTTAGTGAAAGTTAAGAATTAAACATACACATGCTTTCACCGCGACAACAAATTGATAATCATTTTTTAATAGGAAATAATCAATTTTATATATAACTTTAAATTTCTTATGCCTGTTATTATTTATCACATGTTATTTCAAGTTCAAAAAATGAAACTTGTTGAAAATGATTTACAAAATCGAGGAAAATATGCTAATGTTAATTATGACTAATTTTGGAAAAGAACTCGAGGTGAAATTTTGAAAAAATATTTCGGGTTTTCTTTATTTGACAAGAACTATTTAGATTATAATGTTTTTCTTTTTCTCTTTAGGTGAAAGTTGAAATTCTTATTTAATTCTAATGCTGTAGCGCTTGTTTCATTCCTTAAAAGATTCTCTGCAAATCTTATTGGTACGTTTTTACTCAAAAATTTTATTTATGGAAACCTATTCTTTACAAAACTAACGATTTTATAATTCCTGAATAAAAGTTTTTCAATAAAAACGTACCAATGATAATTGTAAAATATTTATTTCAAAAATTCACCTTGGGTTCTTTTCAAAAACTAGTTATAATTAACAATGAAATATTTTTCTCGATTTTAAGGTTCATATTATTTAAGGTTCATTTTTTTTAAACTCGAAAATTGAAAATCAGGGTGGCCGTTTTGATCACAGAAAAAAATTCCGTTTTTCGCTAGAAATTTTACAAATTGAACGATTGCGTTTTTGTTGTAAAAAGCAAACACTTCTTAAATCAGAAGTTCAAATATTTTTATTTTAAATAGTTCAAAAATCCTTTAAAGGCTTCAACATTTTATTTCAAAATTTTAAAACATCTGCACGTTGTTTCACATTTTTTTCAAATTATGAATTAATTTTCAATTTTTTTCAGACATAAACTTTTTTTAAAGTGATTCGAATTCTTCCTAAAATTTCGCTTAAATCCTGCAAAATCAAAAATATTCCCTTAAAATCTGCCAGATTAATTTTTGACAATTTTAGAAATCTTTTTAAATCTGTTTAAATATTCTCTTAAAATTTATTTTTCAAAATAAAAGATCATTTTCAATTTTACTACGAATCTTAAGAAAATGTTTCTTATTCTTTTGAAGCCTTTCACAATTCTTAAAAATCTTCTAAATTTTTTGTTCGAAACGTGCACAAATCTATATTTTGTTTTAAATTATGCCGTGGACTATTTGTACCGAAATTTCATTACGAATATCCAAATTTTGACGGTGTACGTAGACATTTCGTTTAAATTATTTGAAATTATTTAAAATTTTAAATTGAAACTAAATTCAACTAACTTCAATTCATCAAAATTTAATAATTTTACTTGTAAATTAAATTTTTCGAAATAGAAAAATTAAAATTGTAATGTTCAAAGTTTAGTTTTTTGTTTAAATTTGAATATTTGGTTTACAATTACTAACTTTAAATGAACAGTCAAAAATTTCTAAATATTGAGCAATTGTTGCTTTTCACAATTAAAAAAATTCAAACTTTAAAGTTTCAACTTTCAGACTTAAACAATATTGTTAAATTTAATAAAAGTCTTTAGGTATGAATATATTGTTTTGAAGTTATTTTACAATTTTAAATATTTTATAAAGTTTCAATCATGCGTTTATATTTGTTCAACTAATAAGACTTTCCAATTTAAACAGTTTAATCTTTAACGTTAAAATCTTAAAATTTGTTCTTAAATTTTGAACAGATTTCGAATCATCTCGTAAAATGAGTTATTATTCACCTTTTAATCCTTAATGCACAGTTGAATTTTAAATATCATTATAATTTATATTCACAGTTGATCAATTAAAAAGATTTTTTATCCAAAATTTTCTATTCCAAATGCTTCTAATTGAAACATTTTTAAGTCTTTAAAACTGCATCTTTAAATTCATTTAATGGGAAATGTACGCTTAAAAATCAAAATCTAAAATAGAAAATTTTCAAGTGAAAGATTTTTGAATTACGCATTGTAAATTGGATGCTATAATTGAAACAGATAAAAATTCAATTGATTATTTTAAAAACTGTTAAAATCAAACTGAGACCGATTTTTTTTTTTTAATATTTGTAAAATTCCCGATGTAAAATTAATTCACTGTCATTTCCCGGTTGTATAAAATTCCCGGCCTTTTTCCGGTATCCCGGTCCAGTGGTCACCCTGAAAATATATTGAGATATCATTTTTTTATAATCTAAAATGCAAAATTTCAACACCGTGGATAGCTTGGAGCATCCGTAAATACATGCAGATTTTTGCATGTAAAAGCAGTTTTCCTCAGTTTTCTTTCGCTTAGAGGATGGAAAATGTCGCAAAGATAACTAAAAACACTTAAAGATTATTCAATACTGTCAGTAAATTACTTTTAATGTGTTTATAAATTCAATGTTATTATATTTTGCCATGCATTTGCAACGATCATAGGCCAACTGCATAGCTGGCGCCACCACACGGCCACCGTCAACACATAGTACATTTTCAACTCAGAGTTCCAGGGGGCTGGTAGTAATTACCCATCAGTGAGTACGCAAGCGCACCGTGTCCTTGCGTGTCCTCTTCACACGTACGTGAAAGTGCGAGTGAGAGAGCTTCTGAAAATAGAGTATGCTAGAGAGGTTAAGCTCGTTTGTTAATCATCATACGAATTATGCGAAATAAATCTAGAAATAATATTTTTAATATTTGTGAAAGAAGTGTGAACCCATTTTATATATTTTTCATTTTTTTCAATCATTGCACTTTTTATTAATTTTTTTCTGATTGACCTCGACCACGCATTCACACGTATTCAATTCGCGCTGTCTCAATTCATCTAAATGCGTCTCAATCCGTTTGAACGAATCATAAAACGCAGGGCCGCATTTAGGGTTGTGGGGGCCCCAGGGCTGGTTAGAATGTGGGGGCCCTTAAGCGGTGACCAGGGACTGGCTTCTAAAAAAGAAAAAAAAGGTCATCGAAGTAGGAGCCGATGGAGAAGCGTGTGCATGGAAAATTTGCAATGGTTTCCGCATTGGTGGGAGCCCCTAATTGGTGGGGGCCGTGGCCCCGCTGGCCCCTGTACTAAACGCGGCCCTGAGAAAACGGGATTCACGCGCATTACAAGAATGTTAATTCGCCCCAATCCGTATCAATTCTTTCTTTTTTGCTAGGATATATTTATGTGAAATTGTGCCAGATACTGCAACTTTATCAAAAAAAGTGTTAAATTTAAATTATATTCACTGACGTAAATTTACTACATGCCACACTGATCGAATAATTTCCATCGTCAGGCATAGTAATTTTACATCTAACAGTTTATTTCATACTGTTCCATGGGGTGAAATTGGAGTAGATCGTGAATTTCGGATCGACATTGGTAAATATACCAGGTTATACGTTGTAATTTATAATACACTGCTCGTGAAATTACAATCTAATAGCGTGATGGTAAAAAGTAATATGGCATTATAATTAATAAAGGAAACAAAATTAATATGTAAACTGTTGCAATTATTATAAAACATTAAAATTTACGTTAAATGGTCATGCCGTAATTGCAACAAGCTGCTTTCTCAGCGCTAAAAAATAAAAAAACAAAGTGGCTGTCATTCAAGTCGGGCCCCTGCAGAATGGCAACCCACTTGAAAACGCGTTAGCGGGTTGCCAATATGCAGGGGCCCGACTTCAATGACTGTCACTTTGTTTTTTTATTTTTTAACGCTGCAAAAGCAACGTATTGCAGCGCATTGGTAAAGTAATGCATTACTTTACCAATACGCTGTAGCGTAATGTTTGCGTTCGGCCGGTCCGCCAGGGCCTCCCCGCATAAGTCAGTTTTATATTTCCATATAAAACAGATAAAGTTGAGATTCAATTTCATATTCTACATATTTTTATACTATATATGTTTATGCTCTAAAAATATACTTTTCCTAAATTTTCTCATATAGGTTTTCCTTGGTGACTGGACGAAGTCAACTTCATTTCAATTTTCATAATCAGATAAGTTATTTTAGTTCCTAGTAAAATTTTATACTAATTTTGAGTTTTCTAAGAACAATTGCTTTGTTTAAAATTATTATCGTTCGTTCCAGGTTTTAACTAAGTCCATGGAGTAAGAGAAAATAGGTGGAGAGAAGATTTACTTCAGTCTGTAAGTATAATATTTTCGATATTTTTTCAATATTAATTTTAATATTCGGGTAAGAAAATGTTTGCTCAAATTTTTAATAGATTTTCCTTGCTATTTATAGACAACTTCTACTTATGAGTATCTTATGATCTGGATACTGTTTCTTTAATTCTAAAATTATTTATATTCGAAATGCTTCTTGCATTTCATTGTATTTTCATTTATTCTTGCAATTTGTATACCCTAATTCATACTGCTTTCCCTTAATATTTATCAAGGTGGGTAAACCTTAAATCTATCTATTCAAATTTTTCTAAATTTGCCCTTTCTTCAAAAATCCCATATTTATTAATCTGCCTTCGGACATCTCTCGTTCTTATATATATATATATATATATATATATATATATATATATATATATATGTATGTATTTATGTATGTATGTATCTATGCATGTATGTGTCCCACCATCTATGAACATGCCGGTACTGGGTGATAGAGGATAACAAAATAAACAGAAAAGTCCTCTGGCAAAATTTGATCTGGGCCTTAATTTGGGCACAGTAAAGCTTGAAAGTTGGGCATAATGAATCAATCAGAATCGAGCTTTAGCAACCACTTGTTTGCCTTATAAGGTTTAAGATAGTGTTCGTGCTCGAGGTTCACTTCAGCTTCCGCGAAAATTTCACATCATTGATCTCTTTGATTGTTTCTACAAGACGCGAAATTCATTAAAATTTTTCAAAATTCTTCGTTGTTCTTGCAAATGTTTATTACCGGCCTTAAAATAACGTGACATTTGCTCAACCTAAAAAAGATGAATTTCAATTTAATACAGAACTTTCCTGACATTTCATGCAAGAGAAACCCAACAAAGATGTTTGAAATTCAGAAGACCAAACGAACTTTTGTTCTTCAAAATTAATCTACAAGTCTAAGATGAGGAAAAACATTTTAAACCTCGAAAAGAAATTCTCTGTGATTCGTCGCAGAAATTTCGTTACATTTTTGTCATAAAACCAACAAAGTAACTTAAAACTCGGAGAAACGAAACAAACTTTTTTCATTGAAAATTAATTAGCAAGTCTACGATAAGTAATTCTTTGCGATTCATTACAAAATTCTGTGTTACAGACATTGTAACAAATTAAAAAAATAAAATAAAAATGGGAAATCCAAACAAACTTTTGATCTTTAAAACCAACCAACAAGTCTAAGATAAGAAAACACATTTTTAACACCAGAAGTAATTCTTCTGCATGCGGTGCAAATTTTTTGTTACATTTATTACTACAAAAACAATAAATAAATCTAAAGCTGGGAAACGAAACGATCTTCTGTTCTTTAAATCTAACCAAGAAGTCTAAGATGAGAAAACACATTTTTAACCCCCAAAAGTAATTCTTTGCGATTTGTTGCAACATTTTTGATACATTTATTATTACATAAACAAAATTTTAAGAAATTCAACAAAAAAATAAATCTGAGAAAACCAAACAAACATTCGTTTTTGAAAAAAATCATCAAGTTAATGATAAGAAAACTCATTTAAAAACCGCAAAAGTACTTCTCTGTAACTTATTATACAATTTTTGTTATATTTGTTGTAATAATAATGAAACAAAAAAAAATTTAAAGCTCGGGAAACGAAACGAACTTTTGTGCTTTAAAAATAATCAAACAAGCTTGAAGAAACAGATTTGGAACCCCCAAAAGTAATTCTTAGCGATTTTTTCATAAATTCTGTTACATTAATTGTAACATAGTTAAAAATAATTAAAGTTGGGAAATCCAAACGAACTTTTGTTCATTAAACTTAATCAACAACTCTGAAATTAGAAGACACATTTTGTTCCCTAAAAAGTAATTTTTGGGATTCATTGTAAACATTTTGTTGCATTTAACTAAACGAAACTAATGAAAAGTTTAAAGCTCGGGAAACGAAAGGATCTTTATTTCTTTGAAAATAACCAAAAAGTTGAGAATGAAAAATCACATTTTGAACCCCTAAAAGTGATTCTTTTAGATTATTTTCATAAATTCTGTTACCTTAATTGTAACAAAGTTTAAAATATTAAAATATTAAAGTCATCAACTCATCAACTCATTACATTTCAAAAGTATTATCAATCTTAATCAAATAATGCATGACTTCCGGACACGGAAATTTCACAAACCTAACCAGAAAAATCTCTTTGGGTACTTTTTGATGAAGGAATGACGTACAAATGGTCCCAGTTTGACGAAGATAAAATTTATTTAAAGTGGCTAAGTATCAAGAACTTACGAAATCTTGAAATCAAACTACGTTAGGAATTACTTTTCGGTGTTCAAAATGTATTTTCATCTTATACTTTTTCATTTATTTTTAAGAACGAAAGTACATTTCGTTTGACCATGCTTTAATTTCCTTTATTTTGTTACAATGAATGTAACAGAAATTTTGTAATGAATGGAGATTTCTTAGGAGTTCAAAATATGTTATTTTATTTTATACTTGTTGGTTAATTTATAAGAACAAAAGTTCGTTTCGTTTCCCGAGCTTTAGATTATTTTATTATTTATGATAAATTCTAAGGAAAAAAAAGTTTCTTTGATTTTCCGAGTTCTTAATTTTTTTGTTGGTTTCGTAAACATTTAATGTCACAAAAATTGTTCAACGATTCGCAAAGAATTAACTTTGGGGATTCAAAATGTATTTTATCTTATTGTTAGAATTGTTGATTTATTGTTAAGAACGAAAGGTCGCTTGTTTTATGCCAGAAATCAAAACAAAGAAATTAAAACAACTTCTGGGGTTTTAAAATTGCTTTACATTTCTTTATTGTTTTTCCTAAAATAAATGCAAAAAAATCTTTGTTTGTTTTTAAAGAATTAAAGATCGTTTCGTATCACGAGCTTTAAATTTATTTTCAGTTTCGTTGCATTAAATGTAACAAAAATTTTACAATGAATCCCAAGAATTACTTTGTTACAATTAATGTAACAGAATTTAGGGAAAAAATCGCTAAGAATTACTTTTGGGGGTTCCAAATATGCTCTTTCATTGTAAGCTTGTTGATTATTTTTAAAGAACAAAAGTTCGTTTGAATTTGCCATGTTTAATTATTTTTAATTTTGTTACAATTAAGGTAACAGAATTAATTAAAAGAATCTCAAAGAATTACTTGTAGGGGTTCAAAATTTACTTTTTTATTTTCAACTTGTTGGTTATTTTTAAAGAACTAAAGATCGTTTCGTTTCCCGAGCTTTACATTTTTTTTTAGTTTCGTTCAATTACGTGTAACCAAAATTTTACAATGAATCCAAAAAATTACTTTTGAGGAAACAAAATGTATCTTCTAATTTCACCTTTGTTGGTTAAGTTCAAAGAACAAAAGTTCGTTTGGATTTCCCAACTTTAATTATTATTGACTTTGTTACAATTAATGTAACAGAATTTATGAAAAAAATCGCTATGAATTACTTTCGGGGGTTCCAGATCTGTTTTTTCATTGTAAGCTTGTTGATTATTTTTGAAGCACAAAAGTTCGTTTCGTTTCCCGAGCTTTAAATTTTTTTTAGTTTCATTATTATTACATCAAATATAACAAAAATTGTGTAATGAGTTACAGAGAAGTACTTTTGCGGTTTTTAAATGAGTTTTCTTATTACTAAATTGATGATTTATTTTCAAAAACGAAAGTTTGTTTTGTTTCCTCAGATTCAATTTTTGGTTGGTTTTCTTACAATTTTGCTTTTTTAATAATAAATGTGTCAAAAATTTGCAACGAATTAGAAAGAATTACTTTTGGGGTTTAAAAATGTGTTTTCGAGTTTTAAACTAGTTTTTTATTTTCAAAAAACAAAAGTTTGTTTCGTTTCCCGAGCTTTATATTCTTTGTTTAATTTTGTTACATTAAATGTAACAAAAATTGTGTAGAGAGTTGCGGAGAATTACTTTTGAGGATTTGAAGATGAGTTTTCTCATCTCGGACATGTTTATTTATTTTCTGGAACAAAAATTTGTTTGATTCTCCCGGTTTCAATTTTTTGTTGATTTTGCTACAATAAATGTATCAAAAATTTTGCAATGAATCTCAAAGAATTACTTTCGTTTGGTACGAAATGTGTCTCTTATTTTAAAGTTGTTAGTTAAGTTTAAAAAACAAAAGTTCGTTTCGTTTCTGCAGCTTTAGATATTTTGATTGTTTTTCTAATAATAAATGTATCAAAAATTTGCAACGGATCGCAAAGAATTACTTTTGGGAGTTAAAAATGTGTTTTTTCATCTTAGACTTTGGTTGGTTAGTTTTAAAGAACAAAAGTTTGTTTGGATTTCTCATTTTGAATTTTTAAAAAAATTTATTACAATGAATGTAACAAAAAATGTTGTAATGAATCACAAAGAATTACTTATCGTAGATTTGTTAATTAATTTTCAATAACAAAAGTTTGTTTTGTTTCTCCGAGTTTTAAGGTACTATGCTGGTTTTATAACAAAAACGTAACAAAATTTCTGAAACGAGTCACAGAGAATTTATTTTTGAGGTATAAAATGTTTTTTCTCATCTTAGACTTGTGGATTAATTTTGAAGAATAAAAGTTCGTTTGGTCTTCTGAATTTTTAACATCTTTGTTGGTTTCCTTACATGAAATTCCAGGAAAGTTCTGTATTAAATTGAAATTCGTCTTTTTTAGGTTGAGCAAATGTTATGTTATTTTAAGGACGGTAATAAACGTTTGCAAGAACAACGGAGAATTTTGAAAAATTTGAAGGCTTGAATTTCGCGTTTGTAGAAACAATCAAAGATCAATGATGTGAAATTTTCGCGGGAGCTGAAGTGAACCGCGAGCACGAACACTATCTTAACACCTATGAGACAAACAAGGGGTTGCTGCAGCTCGATTCTGATTGGTTCATTATGCCCAACTTTGAAGCTTCACTGTGCCTAAACTAAGGCCAAGATCAAATTTTGCCAGAGGACTTTTCTATTTCTTTTCTTATCCTCTATCACCCAGTACAGGCATTTTCATAGGTGGTGGGACACCCTGTAGAGCGCATAAAATGAACTAAAACAATTTTTTTAATGTAATTTAAGAGTATATTTATTAAGAATAACAAACCCTACATCAATATTTTTTTTCGTAAATAAATAAATAATCTATCTATTCTTTTGTTGGGCACTTCTCCCGATGGAAAATTAGCACATTCTTACCGGGACAGCAAACCTTCCGTTTCCTCATAGGCATCCTGCTCAGGAACTTTTTCTTCCCTACGACTCGATCTGTTTTAGAAGCGCCAGACGTTGCCTTATCCGCCCGACTGTTTGCTGCTGTTATGCGGCTTACAGCGCGCAACTACGAAGCGCTCTCGACTATGTGCTGTAGCTTCGTAAATTTTTCATATTTCAGTCTAAAATTTTTACAACATACTCTCAATGTATTTTACTTTCGAAATATGTAAGAAAAAAATTCGATTTTTTGAAATTTAGTTACCAGACTACCCCCTTTATTCAGATAGACTGAAATCCTCCTGCGGGCTGCGGCTGTGGCGCCGAGCTTTATAGGGATCTTATACAGCTCCTCTATCAGTCTCCCGTGCTGGTTTCCAGCCGGCTCATGCTGCTCCGGTACATAAACCGCAATTCGTCCGGATATAGCAGACTCAGAGGGGTGAGCTGAGGTGCTTTTCTGGGCGGGGTGGGGGTGTTATCCTGCCGATTCAGCTTCGATATCAGTTCTGTTCTGCTCCTATTCTTTCCCATATCCTTTGCGGGTATTATTGGATGAGGTGGACTGTCTACGAGGGATAGCTCGGAATTTGAAGGAGCTGTGCTAACTGTATATTTTATTTTGGAACTGGCAGAGGCTCAGGAGTTCCTGTGATATTGTTTTATATTTCAATGCTGCATTTTTTCTGCTGATATGAGAAAATGATACTTCCAAAGTACAACTTTTATAGTTATATTATAAAAGTTGCTATGGAATCATACATAAAAATAAAAAAGCAAGTGTTTGAGATTTTTGATACCGACCCAACAAAGTGATTGAATAATTATGATTTTTTTACTTTTATGCTATTTTAGGTTAGGGTTATATTTTATTTTTTACGTATCGAAATTCGAACTATTTAATTACCGAAACGTTTTATCGGGGTACATTTTGCAATTGAAACTAATTTTCAAGACAAGTCTCCCTATTGCTTTCAATTGCGAATCTTCCTTTCAACCTTAAAATTTCCTATTGATTTTAATTGGGTATTTTTTTGAAGGGTATATTAAAGCTTTGGTGCAATTGCAGAATAGGGGCGTCACCTCTGTTTTGGCTGGAAAAAAATTTTTTTTTCGCAACAAACTATTAGAATCTTTAATTAGACAATAAATGAAGCGATTTGATAAGGATAAAGTTCTAAATTATTGTTACTTTTGTCACTACGATGTCTCAAATATGGGTCTGTCACGATATGTGACGAAAGGACGCCCTTGGCTATCGATGGCAATCGAGATATGTATGTCACAAAAATAAAAAATAGATATGCAATGGTCACAAAAATAATGTTGAATAAACCCCTACGCATTTCCAACGTCTTGTGGGGGCGGGAAGGCACCCCTTAAACTGGTCACAAAAATAATGTTGGTCAAATCCCTACCCCTTTCCAACGTCCCGTCTCCTCTTGTCTCAAGGGACCCATATTTGAGACATCGTAGTAACAAAAGTAACAATAATTTTAAAAGTTTTCCTGATCAAATTGATTCATTTATCGTTCAATTACATATTCCAATAGTTTGTTGCTGGAAAAAAAATTTTTTCCAGCCAAAACAGAGGTGACGCCTCTATTCTACAATCTAACCAAAGCTTTAAATTGGAAAACAGAAACGTAGGATTTTTAAAGATTCACGAAATTCATAATTGTTCAATTTTTAACATTTTCTGTTTAAAAATGGGCTATTTCATTCGATTTCAATTGTAATTCTTAAAGCTTCATTAAAACTGATCAATTCTAAAGCTCAAGTGAAAAATTTGAAATTATTTCAATTTGCGAAAATGCTGGAAAATATAATAGGAAAGGAGGAAAAATATTTTTAAACTAGCTGTGAATTCGATCTCGAGTATTTCCACTTTGTTTGTATTTATAATTATATGGTGCTCATTTAACGAGCACTCTGCTTCCCGTTAGCAAATGTATTTGCTTCCTCATAGAGGAAGCATTAGTTATTTTTTTCAATAATAGACAAATCGAAGTCTTCATTTTGCTCAATTTAAAAATAGAAATTTACCAAAAATGAAAAATTACAGAATAATACAAAAAAGGTTTTAAATACAAAGACATATCAGACAAATCAAATCTTGCGTTCGAAATAATAATTTTTTGAGCTGGAAAAGGGAAAGGAAAAGTTCTGTCGTACCCTATCCCTTTCCCAGCTTCATGATTTCTTCACAAAAATTGTCATAATATTACTCTATTTGAAAATTTATGATCAAAAAGACTTTTCTATTCATGCATCAACTTTAAATTATGTCGATGAAAAAAGTTTTTCTGTTTGAAACTGATGATTCAGATATTATAAATGAGCAGAACTTCCCTAATCTTCAATAAAGTGTATTATTATTTTATTTGAGAAGTTGTAGGCTCCGAAAGCTTCGATCATGATTCCTTAAAGAAACCAATCCCAAAGCTACTGGAAAGTGTACGTCATCCGCTTCTGCACCTTCTGTCCTAGAAGGTAAGCAAGAGCGGGAAATTTACGCGTGATAACATCGGGCAACACTGTTCCCTGGAGTCAGGTCTCTAGCCGCGGAAGACCTTACGCGGCAGACAAGACAGTTGGAGATGAAGGTTTCACCTCTGGATACTTTTTTAGAGCTACCAATCTTTGTAAAATTTAAGAGGAACAGTGTTGACAGACCAGATGGAGTGATCCCAGGAGAACAGCCTTTTGCATCCGGTTCGCGATGAAATGAGCCTGACGCTGGCAAGCCGGAATCTTGTTGAGTTGGCTAATAAATGAAGCTTTCATACCTCCAAGGCAGCCGATTATGAGAATTATAAGATGGACTTTGTAGCCTTGGTACAGCCTACTCAGCTCGAAAAGAAGTGCTTGACATTTCGCCTGTTTTTCTCCCTCCTTTGCCGTGATATTACCATCGGCTGGTGCCGAGAATTCAATCACGTAAATGATCTTGTTCTTCAGATCTTGGAGGACAATGTCAGGCTCGTAGCACTGATACGTTGAGTGGTGGAGAATGAGAAATTCCAGTAGATCTTACACTGATCATTCTCCACAACTGACTCGAGTTCCCCCTGGGCGTATGGCAAGACGGGCTATAGATCAACACCATAGAAATGCCTAAGATGGTAATATATCACTTTTAGAGCTGCATTGTGTCTCTCTATGTACGCGCAGCGTGCATATTTAGAGCATCCACTGAGGACATGTCCAAGTGTTTCGGGCTCTTGCTTGCACGCTCGGCAGTTGGCATCGCGTACAGGTATATTCATTATGCGCTCGCGGTAAACTAAGGTGTCTATGACGCCATCTTGACAGGCAAGAAGAAATCCCTCGGTCTCCGATCTCAATCCAGCAGACTTGAGAAACATGTTGGACAGACCCATCGAGAGCTCTTCTCTACGTAGGATGCCGTAGAACTTACCATGGAGGGGTTTCTCAGCATGTTCTCTTAGTAGGAGCGTATGTTCTGCTTCCTGTATACGACTTTTGAGCACCAGAGGTGTTAGTGATGCTAGGCCATGTGTAATGTTGCTGGAATCAAATGGGAGGTCAAGCTCCTCTGCGGCCCTATCTGCTGCATGGTATAGAAACACCGCAGCATTGGCGACTTCATGTTGATGTACGAGTCGCATAAGGGAATCCGTGCTTTTTAGAACTGAGCAGGCTGTAGCCAGAACCGTTCTTCGATGAAGACACTCTAAGCTTAGCAATCCTCTACCCCCTTTATCGCGAGGGAGATATATTCGAGGTACGGAAGATCTAGGATGAAGACTTCGTTGTATTGTCATCATCTTGCGTGTGCTTCGATCAAGTTGTTTTAATTCATCGACGTTCCATTTTACTGCACCAAACGTGTAGAGCAGTATAGGAACGGCCAGCATATTGGTCGCCTGGATCTTATTCTTTCCAGATAATTCGGAAGCCCAAATTTTTCTGAGAATTTGGCGATACCTTTTTCCAAGGGCCGTTTTCAAGTTATGCACATTTTGGGTTTCCGCTTGCGGTATTCCAAGATATGTATATGTTTCTCCAATACCAAGATGTTGAATGGTATTTCCGCCTATGAGTTGAACATCCTGATCGTCACTGGATGATGTAGTTTCTAGTCCAGTCCGAAGCTCATGCCAATCGCTTTAGAATACCTATTTACCGCATCTACAAGGATGTTAAGGTCCTTTTTTGAGGAAGCAAAGAGTTTAAGGTCGTCCATGTATAAAAGGTGGTTGACCTTATATTCTCTTCTGTTCGGCGGGCCACATAGGTATCCAGAGCTTTTGCCTCGGAGCAGAATAGATAGAGGCAAGAGGGAGATGCAGAAGAGTATCGGACTTAGAGAGTCTCCTTGAAAGACGCCCCTCTTATATGTGACAAAACTTGTAGTCACTTGTCTTTTGTCAAATGTTATGACAAATCTTGTCCGCCACAAGAGCATAAGCTCTTTTATGCATCTCGCTATTTTTGGATGCACCTCCATGCACTCAAGGAGCTTGATAAGTAGCTCATGGTTCGTGTTATCGAATGCCTTACGGTAATCAATCCAAGCCATGGACAGATTGCGTCGATACCTGATCGAGTCCTGGGTAATACACCTGTCTATTAACAGGTTCTCCCTGCAACCTGCCAGCCCTCTCTTGCATCCACGTTGTTCGACTATTACACTCCATACCGGCTCGATAGATGTCAATATCCTCTCTTTGAGGATGCCAGTGAATAGCTTGTAGCTGGTGTTTAAACAAGCTATGGGCCTGTAGTTCTTTGGACATGACAAATCTCCGGCCTTAGGGATCAATACCGTGCGTCCTTCCACTAGCCACTGCGGGACGGGTTGTTCTCCGTTTAAGAAAGTAGTAAATATACGAGCTAGATGTTGGTGCGTAGAAGTAAACTTCTTCCACCAAAAGTTGTTGATTTTATCTGGCCCTGGCGCCGAAAAGTTCTTAGTTCTAGCGATAACTTTCTTCACTTCTTCAGCAGTAATTAGTGGACACTCTTCCTCTGGATCTTGTAACCTTTGCCTTTGGCAAAAGTTACGAAAGAGTGATATATCAGAAGCGTCTTCATTTAGCTGATAAGTATCTCCATATACTTGCTCCCAGAAGACTTGAATCTCTTCTCGACTAGGCGGATTTTTAACTACACATGACGCTTTATTGAACAGACGGGAAGGATTAGTAGAAAAGGTGGAATTTTCCTGAATCCACTTAACTCGCCGTTCAAGGCGCTGTTTCGCTGTTGAAAGAGATCTTACTTTTTGCGTCCAGTGCTGCTTGATAGTCGACAGTTTACACTTGTTCAGCGTGTGATTTGCTTTCCTCAAGTTTCGAGCGAGTGCCCTAACTTTTGGAGTGAACTTTTTATTTGATGTTATGTAGCTAATCACGCACTGAACATTTGATGCATGCCGTCTCGCCGTTTCAATTTTGAACTGAAGCTGTGCAATACGCTCGAGTGTCTTACTCAGACGTACCGAAGTTTCGTTACTTCTATCGTCGCTAAGCAGGGAGACCGCCTTCTCGTAAACTACACAGTTCAAATTCCAGAGATTAACATCTTCGGGGAGCAAATCGCGGAGAGCAGTATTAGCTTCAGCTAATTTGTCCATCCTGAGGAAGACTTTTTGGTGGATAGATCTCCTACTTCTCATGTTGACATTATCGGCTATCTGCAAAGGTGGTCTTGCTGGAACGGGTGGAATGTTCGCTGGAGGATGTTGCTCCTCTTCCTGTTGATAAACAACTTCATATCCGTTTTTTCGCAAGAAGGATACCTGATCTCTTAAATACTGAGGCGTTTTATGAGCATATTCCGGGTGCATATTGCCCCAACGGTCATGTAACCTCTTCATGAATCCTCTCCGCGCCGGTGAGCTTCTTTGCCAACAGGTAAGAAGGTCCCTCCTGAGTTGGTCCGACCATTTAAATCGATGTTCTCGCGTTTGTCCGGGGTCATTGCCTGGTCGTCGCCTCGGTTCGTTCCTATTGCCACTCCCAACTGAACCATGGCCTCCATCCGAGAGAGGCCTATTGTGGGTGGCACTGCGCGATACTTGTGTCGTAACCGCATAATTCGTTGCATTGGGGAGTTAGCCCAAAGCAACGCGGCTGACTGCGAGAGTTATTATTATTATTGATCAATCGGTTTCCCTCGAATCAATAGATTTTTTCCGTTCTTGCATCAATTTTGAATTATGTTACTGAAAAAAGTTTTACTATGAAAAACCGTGTTTTCAAATATTATGCAATTTCACAATTTCCATACTCGTCAATAAAATGTATTAATATTATAGGTCAATCGATTCGTTTCGAACCAAGGAATCTTTTACATTCTTGCATCAACTCTGAATTATGCTAATGAAAAAAGTTTTACTATAAAAAACCGATTTTCAAAATATATAAATTACCATAACTTCCCTACTCTTCAATAAAATGTATTATTATTGTAGGTCAATCGATTCGTCCCGAACCAAGGAATCTTTTGCATCGTTGCATCAACTTTGAATTATGCTAATGAAAAAAGTTTTAATATAAAAAACCGTATTTTCAAATATTATGCATTTTTGTTTTGCATCAACTTTAAATTATGTTAATGAAAAAAGTTTTACTATAAAAGACCGAATTTCAAAATATATAAATTACCATAACTTCCCTACTCTTCAATAAAATGTAATAATATTATAGGTCAATCAATTCGTCCCGAACCGAGGAATCTTTTATATTCTTGCATCAACTTTGAATTATGCGAATGAAAAAAGTTTTACTATAAAAAACCGATTTTTAAAATAATATTGAGTGCTAGAAAAAAATACAATAAATATTTTTTAGAAATCCTTCGGTCAGTTTCAAGATATTAGTGAGGAAAATAAGCTCTCCAAATTTTATCAATTTATCTGCAACCGTTTTCTAGTTATATTGTTCACAAAAAAGCGTGACATCCACACATCCTCACACACATCCACACACACACACACACACACACACATCCGGACAATTGCTTAGAACATTGTATTAGACATTTTTAAATTAGGGAGGGGGTGAATTAAATGAATTTAAAAATTGTGAAAAATGTTACCATTACAAAGCTTCCTCTATGAGGAAGCACAATTAATAAAATCTGTAAGGAAATGAAAAAGGTCTAGAACCGACTGGCTAGGAAACTTGCTATGAGAAAAAGAATACAAATTTTATCATTTGCTATTTATTTCGAATTCGTAATTATTCCAAGTTTTGGGTTTACAGCTCCTTCTTTTATTCTGACTAATTATCTTATAACTTAAAGAACAGCATATTTACAAACAACAAGATTGAATATTTGCAGATTTAAAAGTCTTGTCTTCATTCCTTAAATATGTACGTGTATATTTCGAAAACGAGCCTTTTATAATTTGTACGTTGAGGTAAAACAAGATAAAATTGTACCAAGCCAGTTACTCTTTTGTCGAATATAATTTGCCAGCAATAATTTTGCAAATCACCTTCTACGCCATTATGTATTAATTTTTTCAGAAAATGAATAATACATACTATATTGTTTTTTTTTTCTATTTTTTTTTTCAGATACCTAACTGGAAATATTTTGGTCTAAGCTCACTGTTATTAACTTACATCCTGCAGCTGTTCTACGTACAGTTTATGAAGAATTTCTCCACATCTTCCTTGAATTTTAATGTTGACATGCTCGTCCGCCCTTGTCTCCCCGATGTTAACTATTGCGATTGGTTTTTTGGCGTCGACAGCTTGCCGCACAATTCTGTAGCCCGAAAATGTTGTAAGCGAAGTTCCAAGTATTAGGAGAGAATCGGCCGTTTCGACTTCTTGCTTTATCAGTTCAACCACTGCCCTCGCAACGTTATCACCGAAAAAAACTATGTCAGGCTTCAAAACTCCTCCACAGTTTGAGCACGGAGGTACCTTGAACTCTTCAACTTGTTCCTAGTTTCGAAAATATATTAGAATTACTAATTGTTTATGTATTTAATTTATATCGAATAACCTTGCACTTGATCAATAATACTTTCATAATAAATAAATACCTGTGACAATTCTACATCTCCATCTGGACGGATTGTTTCATCTGAAGAAGTAATATTAGGATTAAGTTCATCAAGCATTTCTTGAAAAGAATATCTACTAATCTTCTGATCACAGTTCAAACACATGACTCTGAAAGCAGTTCCATGAAGCTCTATGATATTTTGACTTCCAGCTTTTATGTGTAAACTGTCAACATTTTGCGTTACGACACAACTAACTCTACCAATGTCTTCTAAGTTTTTCAGTAGCTTGTGAGTAACGTTTGGCTCAAAGGCTGAAAACCTAAAAAATAAATGATCAATATTAATCATTTGAAGAGTAACAAGTTTTTTGATGGTCAGTAAATTTTAGTTAATAGTTCTGACGTTTCGTAAATATACCTAGGCCAACCGATATAATTTCTAGCCCAGTATCTTCTTCGAACTTTGTCGCTACCACAAAAATTTTTGTAAGAAACTGGTCTTCTATCACTGGTAGCAAAAAGACCAACACCTTCAGACCTGTAATCAGGTATTCCACTTTCTGTAGAAATTCCGGCTCCGGTTAAAACGCACATTCGACCAGAGAAGTCTAGATATTCTTTCAGCTGTTCTAATTCATCAGCGCGTACTGGATTGCATTTTGGAACGAAGGCCAGACTTGAGAGGCATGATCGAACTGAAAATTTTGAGAAAAAAATGTACCTAGTTTGATTTTCTCGATGTTCTTAATTTAAAAATCTACAATTAAAACAATCAATTACGAATAAAAAATACAAATTGAGAAGCAGTGCTTTTGTCCCGTCTCGCCCCAGGCCTGGACGGAACGGGACACGTACGGGGGTGAGACGGGACACTTTAATTATTTGTTATTTTTCAATCAAAAAAGTAATTTTTTTTATGTTATTTTGTGTTGAGTAATATTATTTATAATTTTTTATATATAAATCGTTATCTACTTCAACTTTTTTTGAAATGGCATAAGATTCACCTTATTTCATGAAGAAGCAATACCAATTAGTTTTGCAACAATAATTTAATGTAAATATTTATTTGCATTAGAAATAAGTAAAAAATATGATAGTGAAAATATTTCTGAACATTATTTTACTGACCTTGAATGTATATTTAGCTATGTTTTGTATTTATTTATTACAGAATTTATTTAAGTTAAAAACTTCTCAAATTTTAATATCTTTTGATATACTGCTCCATTTATATAAGAGATAGTTCATGATTAACAGAGTTTTCTGAACTCAAAACACTTTTGAAAACACAAATCTACACAAATTCGTATAAATTTTAACAAATTTCTAATCTCTGTATTACAATACAAATTAAACCTTCATAAATATGTATACTACAAATAAAACTCGAAAAATAAGATTTCCAAAACATCTTACGAAATAACCTAATATGAAATACCAGGGTGGCGATTCAGCGGACGATTTCAAATTCCTGGTCAATTTTCAACAAAAAATGTAATAGTTAAACTTTTAGTTGAAAAAATTAATTTTCAACAAAAAATAACTGATTTTCAAGAAAATAGTTCAATTTTCAACCTAGGTGATGAATTTACAACTAAAATGATGAATTTTCAAATGGAATAGTTGAATTTTAAACCTAATAGATGAGTTTTCAACTGAAAAAATGAATGTTCAACTGAAATAGTTGAATTTTCAATAACAAAAAATGTATTTTCACTTAGAAAGATAAATTTTCAACTAAACCTATGGAATATTCAATTGGAATAAGTTAAATTTTCAGTTAATAAAATTACTTTCCATCAAAAAACTAACATTCAACAACAACAAACTAACTTTCAAAAAATAGTTACATTTTCAAACAAAGTGATGAATTTTAAACTAAAATTGTGAATCTTTAACTGGGATAGTTGAATATTAAACCAGGAAGATGAATTTTTAACTAGGAATGGAAGCTTCTAATGTGTCCCCTGAGGGTTTCCTTTTTTCTTGTATATCTTCCCTATTCCTTTACACACAACCCCACGCACTTACTTGGTGGTGGGAGAGGGACCTACAGTTTAAGGTGGGTTCCAAACCACCAAAAGCAACAGCCTAAGTACTTAGAGAACCTTTTTCTCTAGAGGTACCGGTCCCACGACTCTCCGGAGATGAACAACTCCCTTGCTAGGCAAGTATTCACCGCATGGGCCACCGAAGCTCTTCCAGAGTGCCAGGCGGGAATCGAACCCGCAAGCGGATGGAGTGGGTCCAAGGCCTACGCCTTAACCCCCAGGACCATCGTCCCACTTGAATTTTCAACTAAAATGATATAATATTTAACTAGAATAATTGCATTTTTGACCAAAAAGATGAATTTTGAACTAAAAAATATCATTTTTCAACCAAAAATTGAATAATTAAATTTGTATTATAAAAAACAATGTTCAACCTTATGGAATATTCAACTGTAATAATAGTTAAATTTTTAGTTTAAAAAAATATAATTTTCAACAAAATAGTTGAATTTTCGACAAAAAATTCCTTTTCATTCAAGTAAAAAAGAAGTTTTCAATAAAATAGCACATATTTCAACCAAAGAAATGAATCTTTATTAAAATGATGACTCTTCAACCAAAAGAATTAATTTTTAACAAAAGAGTTTAACTTTCAATCAAGTAATTTTATTCAACTGGAATACTATATTAAATAATAAATATAATAATATATTTTTGATAATATATTTTTAACCGAAAAAAGCCTAGGAATATTAGCTTGCAAAGAAAAAGATAATTTTCTACAAAGCAAAATCGATTTTAACAAAAGATGTGAATTTTCAACCAAATGGTTGAAATTTCAATTAAAAAAGGCAAATTTTCATCCAAATTATTGAATTTCGAACAAGAAAAGATCAATTTTTAACCAAAAATGGGCATTGAAATTTTCAGTTGAAGGAATTAATTTTCAACCTTCCAAGTAATTTTCATGCAATTATTTTATTTGGAAATGAAGTTAAATAAAATACCATGAAATTAATTTTAACTTCAATAACTTCTATTTGTATATGGCTTCGTATGGGTACCCTCTAGCGATGCAGAATAAATAATTTTACAACTCTAAACATTTTCATGTAACTTTGGAAAAAACCTCTAAAATGTCGGCGCATACCGATTTTCATAGAAACTAGAGCCTCATACGCGCGCTCCGTGAGCGACCGATTTATTTACATGTCCTTATTTCATTTGGAAATGAAGTTCAATAAAATACCATGAAATTAATTTTTACTTCAATAATTTTGATTTGTACACGGCTTCGCATGGATACCCTCTCACGATGCAGGATAAATAATGGTGCAACTCTAAAAATTGTCATGCAACTTTGGAAAAAAAAACCTATAAAATGTCGGCGCGTACCAATTTTCATGGAAATACACAGTAAACGATCTCGATTCGAGAAGAGTCCAGATGTCAAGCTATTTCGAGCGCGCATAGCACTCGGATGGATGACCATCTGCGACGTATACGACGAGTTGTGTATTCGCTGCGTTTTAACCTCGGTTTTAACTAATGTCGAGCAGGAGGTTTGATGAAAGGTTTCTTCGACAAATTGCGAAACTCTTAATTTGCTCATGAAAATATTCTAAATAATTAATAAATCTTGGAAATTTGAAGAGCATAATAGAAAGAAGTCATCGGAAAGATATTTTCCGATGACTTCTGTAAAAAATTCACCCTATTCGTTGAAAAATAGTCAAATTCTGATTTTTTTTATGAAAGTTGTTAAAATAATTAATAATTCTTTTAAATTAACAAAGCAACATAGAATAGAGTCATCAGAAAGACATTGTTAGTTGACTCCGTAAACAAATAATTGTGTATATTCCTTGAAAAATACCCAAACTCTGAATATTTTTATGTAAAATATTTAAATAATGAATAATTATTGTCAGTGTGCAAAGGAATGTACGAAATTCTTATTTGAAATACATACTTTATTGCTTCCGTAAAAAATTGGGCATCCTTTGGAAATAGACAAACTCTGAACATGTTTAGGAAAACTGTTTAAATGATTAATAATTATTATAAATTTGCGAAGTATCATAGTAAATAGTTCTCGAAAAGACATTCTTAGTTGCCTCCGATTTGCTGATAGAAATTGTTTAAATCACACAGCCCCACAGAACAAAAATTTCATATCGGTGAACCAGACCCATGCATCCCTATGTATTTTTTATCGCTGAATCCGAATCCGAGGTCAAAAAAATTCATATAACCCGAAAATTTTTAGCTAGAGCCAAAAATACCCCTAGAATGGGGTGAAAATGAGATTAAGCAACGAGCATAATTGTTGCAACTTAATTAATCAAATTACACAAATTTTCAAGTGTATCGCGCATAAAATTGATATGAAACACCCCTCCCCACCTACCCCCTAACCCAGATAACCCCTAAAAACCACCTCTACCAAACGAAAAGCAGGCTAACCCACCTACCCCTGGGAACAGCGAGTTTAGTCGCCTATTTTTTTGAAATAATTACATTCGATACTACAAGCGTTCTAACCCACGTACCCCCTAACTCACCTAACCCCTAAAAACCAATCCTACCAAACCACAGGCAGGCTAACCCACTCATCTTAGAGTTTGAAGTTCTGCGTGAAAACAGTGAAAACGCAGTATACTACATCCACATTTCCCGCAACCCCAACCTCACCCTCCCCCTGCGGGGACTAGTTTTATCCTTCCTGGAGGTTGCTCTGGGGCTGCTCTAATATCGTACCTTTAAGGACCTCCGCAATTTCGAGCTTTTTCGAGACTCACTGTAGGCTTTTTCAATTTGAATCTTGAATGGGGATAGTTTTCACCCCTTCTGAGGGTTAACACCGAAGGACGTTGAAGGTATGTAAGCTTCTAGTTCTATTTAAGAGTACTAAGCCTTTTCAGTCAATCATAGCACCCATGAAAATGGGAATCCCGTTAAATTAAGCTTTTTTCTTGCTTTTCCCGTGTCCTTTGAACTTAGGGGTAGTTTCTTTTAACTCTTTAGGGGTAGCTTATAAGTATTACGTTTGACACAGGATATTTACCGTCCAGCGCCGATTTTCATGAAACTTGGCACAGGGGTAGAGTTTAAAAAAACAGGGGTAGAGTTTCGACTAAACTCGCTGTTCCCATGGTAGTTGGGTTAGCCTGCCTGTGGTTTGGTAGGATTGGTTTCTAGGGGTTAGGTGAGTTACGGGGTAGGTGGGTTAGCACGATTGTGGTGTCGAATGTAATTATTTCAAAAAAATGGGCGACTAAAGTCGCTGTTCCCAGGGGTAGGTGGGTTAGCCTGCCTGTG
>CAKNXH010058455.1:42475-71569 GCA_932178445.1 Andricus quercusramuli | reverse complement strand
GATTGTCCACAAGGGGGGCCGAAGGGGTCTATCCAAAGTCTACGTGGACTAAGGTGGTCCAAAATTTGTTTTTTTTTTTTCAATTTTCATGCATCGCCTGAAAATTTGTTCAAATCCCAAAAAAATAAATGCGTTTAAAAAAAAATGATATTCTGAGGTTCCGCAAGCCCCCTATAGTTTAACACGTAATTTCCATAAGAAAGCAAGACGTTTTTGTATATTTTATTCAGAATCGTCAATATTAGGTGTATCGAGTTGATCCTGAACATTTTTCTACAGAATTAGCTATAGAATACGAATGAGAAATTACTTTTTGAAATTCGCCCAGATAAGTCTGTTTTGTAGGGTCCCAAATAAACCCCGTAAGTGAAAAATTGGGTATTGCGAGTTTCTGGCCCTGACCATTAATTTTTTGAGGTTTCTTTGGGTAAACACTGTTTCTAATAAATAAAATATTACTTCATTGTGATAATTTGATAAAAAATAAATTGTTCAACCAATTAATTATTGTTTATAGCCAGTTTATCTTAGAATGGAGTTGAAAGTCGCAGTTTTATCTACATTTTTTAACTGGCTCTGAAGTTTTCAGTTAGAGCGAGCCAATACTCAAATGAATTCAACAGAAATAATTGTTTAAACCATTTAATATTTAAAATAATATTCTCTTAGAATAATCCTAGAATATTGCAGTCTATTCTAAAATTTTCCACTTTTGGTTCACTTTCAAATTATAGTAGGGTCATGATTAAATCAAGTTAACAAACATAATTGATCAAACAATTCATTATTATTTTTAATGATATTCTTTTTGAATAATGTCATAAAGTTGCGGTTTTTTCTGGAATTTTCAACTCTTCTTCTACTTTTCACTTAGAGTATGGTAATAGTGACTGAAATTCAACAAAAATAATTTTTTAAACAAATAATTATTGTTTTTAACTATCTTGACCTATAATAATGCTAGATAGTTGCGATTTTTTCTGAAATTTTTTGACTTTTTGTCTACTTTTTACTTAGTGAGATCATAATGTAAAAGTTAATAAACATAATTGTTCATACAGTTTATTATGGTTTATAACTATTATCTCTTAGAGAAATGCTAGAAAAATATTCTCTTCATTGTTTATTTACTATTTGTTCATAACTGAAAAGCCGAAGCAAAGTTGAAAATTTAAGAAAAACCCGCAAGTTTCTAGCAATGATCTAAGAGAAGATAGTATTCAACAATAATAAATTGTTTAGCAATTATGTTTGTCAACTTGCTTTATTTATCATCTCACTCTAATTATAAAATTCGGAAAAATCGCGACTTTCTAACTGTATTCTGAGAGAAAATTACTAAAAGCAATAATAATTTATTAAAACAATGCATGTAAACGTCCAATTATCAGTGAGAAGTAGAATTTTATGTATTAGAAACACTTTGTTTAAAAAAGCCGCAAAAAAATCATAATTAGCGCCAGCAACTCGCAAACACCAATTTTTCACTTATAGTTTGTTTTTGGGTCCCTATAAAACAAACATATGGGGGTGATATTTGGAAAATAATTATTTATTCGTAATCTGTAGCTAATTGAGAAGAGCAATGTTGAGTTTCAACTCAATTCACCTAATATTGACTATTCTGACTTCGGAAAATGTAATAATCTAAATAGATTGGTTCAGAATCACCCACAAATCTGTATATCATTTTTTTTTAAACGCATTTAATTTTTTTTTTGGATTTGAACAAATTTGGGTCCCGTTTTCCTGAATCTTCGGATTTCTTTTTAGAAATATATAAAAAAGTAAACAAATATTCACCTCGATATTCACTAATTTTTGTTTGGACTTCTTGCTTTGTATCATGAAGCTTATGTTTTTATGAAAAACCATATTCTCATACAATTCACAGCTCCTTTTGGCTCCGTAGCTTCTGAATACCAATAATATCCATATTTTCATCAAGTATGATATAAATCCACGTGAACAGAGGAGCCAGGGGAAGAAGGTTCGTTAAAAGTCCACGCTTGTCCACGAGGAGTGGGGCGGGGGTGAAGATGTAGTAAAAAATTGTCCACGTGGTATATGGATGGCCCCCTTGAAGTCATCTGAATTCTCCTAAGTAACTTGAAATCTCCCGGAATATCTGAAGCCATTTGCATTCACATGAAGTCACGTGAAGTCACTTGAAATCACCTGAATTCACTTGAATTCTTCTGAAGTCACTTGAAATCTCCTGAAATATCTGAAGTCATTTGAATTCACATGAATTCACGTGAAGTCACTTGAAATCACTTGAATTCACTTGAATTCTCCTGAAGTCACTTGAAATCTCCTGAAATATCTGAAGTCGTTTGAATTCACATGAATTCACGTGAAGTCACTTGAAATCACTTGATATCACTTGAAGTCAGTTGAATTCTCCTGAAGTCACTTGAAATCTCCTGAAGTCAGTGAAATCTCCTGAAGTCAGTGAAATCTTCTGAAGTCACTGAAATATCCTGAAGTCTCTTGAAGTCAGAAGTAGGTATATACCCAGTCGGTCGAGTTGTCAACCCCTCGGATCTCGCTCCTCTCGCTCCACTGGGATTTGAACACCAGATCAACTGATTTCCGGTCAGTTGCTCTGCCAATTGAGAGCCAATTCCAGCCAATTAATGCAGAGAGATCAGAGAAAGATACTGTTTTTTTGCAACACCCACCTAGAAAGTACTCCGTTCCGTGTAGCTAAATTATACGCGAAGTGACTCATTCCAGATAGCAATGCGGGAATAATATTGGCGCATGCGCAGTTCGATTCTTATATACTTTCCACATCAGCGGAATGTACGCGCATGCGCACTTTGCAGATAAGCAACTTTCCGCATCGCGACAATTCGGGGGCAACGTAGCAAGAGCAGCGCTCAGTGTTTTAATGACTGAAGTTTTGTTTTCAGGGTATCGTAGCCCCCCCCCCCTCCCTGGGGAACAAAAGAGCATAAATGACATCATTTTTTTTCCAAACAAATTTTTTTCCACATTTTTTTTTATACATTTTTTTTCAAAAATTTTTTTTTTCAAAATTTTCTTGTCACAAATTTTTTTTTCAAAATTTTTCTTCACAACATTTTTTTTCAAAATTTTTGTTCACAAAATTTTGTTTCAAAAATTTTGTTACCAAATTTTTTTTCAACAATTTTTTTGCACAACATTTTTTTCGAGAGCATTTTTTTCAAAAATTAAAAAAAAAAAAATTTTCCAACGAAATTTCTTTACTCCACTCTATACAATATAAAATTAGTATTTTTCGTTACCACCACCTAACAACTTTCTAGGAAGGTTGTTGCAAAAAATAGCTTGCGGCACACGTGCGCACAGGCAATTGCTGACTCGTGTGATTTCAGCATTCGCCTTCAGCTCTTCGCACTCGCTTCGCTCGTGCGCTAACCTCCGACTCGTACTTCGTGCCTCCGGCTCATGCTGACAAATTTACACTCGTTGGCAATCGCCTATTTTGCGCACTTGTATCACAAATAGCTAGTCTGATATACGCTTATTTAGCAAGGTGTTACCAGGTATTACACAATCAATATTCAAATAGGAATCTGTATTATCATCGGAGGTTATAATTATCGATTCGTTGAGAAATCTAATCACACGTACTGTGAATAATGGAAATCTACAATATCGATCAGAGATTGGATTTCTCAACCGATCGATAATTTTAACTTTCGATGATAATACAGATTCCTATTTTAATATTGATTGTGTAACACCTTGCTAAATAAGCGTATATCAGAAAAACAGTATCTTTCTCTGATCTCTCTGTAGCTCAATTGGTAGAGCACCTGACCGGAAATCAGTTGATGTGGTGTTCAAAACCCAGTGGAACGAGAGGAGAGAGATCCTTTTTTTCTGAATAAATTTGAATTTAACAAACTGTACCTATTCCTTGAAAAATAGCCAAACTCTGAATATATTTATGAAAGTTGTTAAAATAATTAATAGTTATTATATCTTGGCAAAGTATCGCAGAAAAGAGTTGTTTGAAATACATCATTTCTTGATACCCTAAAATAATTGATCCTATTCGTTGAAAAAAGGCCAAGGTCTCAATTTGCTTAGGAAAATTGTTTTAAAAATTAATAATTCTTGAAAATTTGCAAAGCATCAAATAAAAAGTAATCGGAAAGATATTCTTAGTTAATTCTGTAAAAAAATTTAGCCTATTTGTTGAAAAATACCCAAAACATTATTCGTGAAAAAATGGCCAAACTCTGAATTTGTTTATGAAAATTGTTCAAATAATTATTAATTCTTGGGAATATACCAAGCATAGGAAAAAGTCACCGAAAAGATATTCTTAGTTGACACCGTTTTCTTTAAAGATAAGTGAGCGAAGGGTCAATAAGCCAAGGTTTCAGGCGTCATTCACTCTATTGTCACTCTGTTTACAAACTATTTGTCGCCACACTTTTCTGTCCTGGCATACTACTCTGGCTTCCTTCACATCCATGCATTTTTTTCATGCAAACTCTTGTGTTTCTATGGCTTCTTATGTCTCTTCGGATTAATGTCTCATTCACAGATTCTAAACATTCTTTCGGTGGTCTACCTCTGGGCATCTGCCATTTACTTTACCTTTATACACTTGCATGGTCAGTCGTTCACCTTTCATTCTTTCAAGATGATCGAACCATCTCATCTGATTTCTTTCCCATGTGTCAACTATTGTCTCTTCTGTACCACATTTTTTGAGGATTATCTCGTTTCGGACTTTGTCCACCAGTGTTTTCCCGCATATTATGCGCAGAGGTTTCATGCCGATCGCGGTAATTGTACTCCTGTCCTTTTCTTGACAGGTCCATGTCTCGCTACCCTATAGTACAGTAGGTACGAATATAGAAGTATGTATGGCCATTTTAGCTTTTTTTTATGTTTTTATTTGTGAGGACGGACCCTGCTCTACCGATAACCTGCTTACCTTTATTTATGCGCCTATCTAACTCCCCAGCTATTTTTCCGTCGTTAGTGAAGACTACCTAGATATACGTACTTGTCAACTTGTTATGATCTCTCATCATTTAGGAGAATGTTGCATATTATTTTCTCACTTTTTCCCTCAAACACCATGATTTTCGTTTTATTCACGTTAATTTTGAGGCTCGTGTTCTTCATGCTTGTATTAAGTTTATACAACATTCTTTGCAAGTCCCCGACTGATTCTGCCGTAACAATCTTGTCATCTGCGAAAGCTAACCCACGTAACTTGACTGTTTCGAGATCTACACCTTCTTCGTCGAAGAGGGCAGTTCTTAGACACTTATCCATGAATATGATAAATAGCCACGAGGACATAACGCATCCTTGTTTCACGCCTTGCATAATATCGAACCAGTCACTCAGTTTCCCGCTTACCCTTACACTCGCTTTACTACCTGTATATATTGTTTTTATTGCTTGTAGGAGCCCTCCATTTACTCCGTTCTCTTGAAGAACTTCCCAACGTTTACTTCTATTTACCGTGTCAAATGCTTTTTCTAGGTCAATAAAGGCACAGAAGACTTTCTTTCCTATACTCTCAAGCTTTTTTCTGTGATCTGTCTTAGGCTAAATATATGATCTGCACATGATCTTCCTGGCATAAATCCAGTTTGGACTTCCCATATCTTCTCTTCTGTGATTTCCATTACCCTAGGAATAAGTATTTTTGAGTATATTTTACTTATGGTGCTTATTAGGCTGATACCTCTGTAATTACTGCAGTTGCTTTTATCTCCCTTTCTTTTGAATATTGGTACGATAATCGCTTTTCTCCAATCGTCTGGGACTTCTCCCGTCTCGATACATACATTTATTAATTCGCACAACCTGTGAGGTATGTACTCGCCACCGTATTTAAGCATTTCAGCGCTAATACTGTCTATGCCAGCAGCCTTACCGTTTTTCAATTTCTTAATTATATCTCTGTCCTCAGTGACACCAACTTTTTCAATTGGGTTTTCTAATGCATTATGTTCTATGTCACAGTTTTGTTGTCCTATATCTTCACCTCCTAATAGTTCTTTAAAAGAGTCTTTTAAAGCGTCTACTATCCCGTCTATATCATATAGCATTTCACCTTTGCTGTTTCTCATGCTGACAAACTCTCTCCTTTTACTTTCCATTAACTGTTTATATAATAGTTTCATAACTCCTTTAAAGTAGTTTTGTATTTTTTTCTCTTCTTCTGTTCTGATTTTCTCTTTACTCTCTTTGACTAGTCGTTCAACTTTCCTCTTTTTGTGCCTGTGATCATTGTTAAGCCTATTTCTCTCATCGTCGCTAAGACCTACGATGTTCAGCGTTTTTTGCGCGCTTCTTTCTTTTTTGTTTGGGCTGCCTGAATTTCATCATTCCACCATGGATCACCAGATTTCCTTCCTACAACCGCCGTACCACATACTTCGGTCGCAGTTTTAACAATGGTATCCTGTAATGAAGCCCACGCGCCCTTTATATCTTTATTGTTCAATAACCCCTTCCAAATTGTCTCATCTATACGTTCGATTAAGCTATTTTGAAAGTCTATTCACACTTGCGGTTTCTTTAAATTTTCAATCTTTATTCGCGTTTTTTTTTTGTTCTCTTTTTTCTCCATCTCCGTCCTACATTTATTTTGGAGACTAAAAGGTAATGATTATTATTGCATTCGGAACTCCTCATGACTCTTGTATCTTTAACTAGTTCTACTGGTCTTTCATCCGCAATAACAAAGTCAATTATACTGTAGCTATTTCCTTTACGCCAGGTGTACATGTGGATCATTTTATGTCTAAACCAAGTATTTGTAATAAATAGGCCCTTTTCTAAGCATATGCTAACTAATTTTTCCCCGTTATAATTTTTTCTTGTTGGATCCCCGAAATTACCTAGCACCCTTTCTGTATCTGTATCCTGCGACGTTGGACACCGACCCATCCGTTCATATCTCCTAGCAGAATTATTCTTTCACCTTGATCGCAAATACTTATTATATCATTTAAATTGTCCCAGCAGGCGTCTTTGACTTCTCTCGGGTCATTACCAACTGGGGAATAGCACGCTATGATAAGCAATCTTCTGATTCCTACTTTCATTCTAGCCCATAGCAATCTGGGTGATACAAAATCATAATCTTCGAGATGTTGTTTTGCTTTTTCATTCATAATTAAACCGACCCCTTGACTACCATGTGATTCACTATCTACTTCTGACCATATTTTAAAACCGCCTTTCAACACCCCATTTTTCATCTAATTTTGCAACAAATGTGCATAGTTTCTCGTAGTTCTCTTATCTTAAGAACATTCACTCCTCTAGCATTCCAAACACCCAGTCTCCATTCATCGCCCGAAACTCGACCTTTACGTTTTCCATGTGCATGCTTTTCGTCAATCAAAGTTTCAGTCCATTTGTTTTGTGAGTAGAAATCATGTCCGAATTAAGCAGTGATTTGTCGTATGGTGGAGAGTCACTTTGTAACGTCAGTCCCACCAAAACTTTTGTTACTGGGGAGGGGGGGGGCATGAGAAAGGAAACCGAGAGTCTCAATAGGTTGGCGATTTTTGCTGAGAAGGTCCCCACCCCTCAGCAGCGTTGTATTAGATAGGAGATGATATGTTCCCATCTGTTGAAATCCGGCCTACCTCTAAACGAGGAGCCAATAACTTTTTTTTTAAACTATACGCGGTCATAAATCTTGTATGAAATCGTTAGTATATAGAGACACAGTTGAAAGGAAAGAAGCCTGATAATCGAAATTTTCATCTTTAAAAATTGTTGAAGAAATTTTGCTTTAGTAAAGATAATATAAATTGGTGTAAAATAAAAGAAAACTTATCCCTTGAGCAGATTCCAAGCTCTTTTATTTATTTTTTTCCACTTCTCAGGTTATACTTGATTTACGCGGTATAGTTGAATTGAAAAACTATGCTCGGTTAAAAAATCTTGTATGAAATACACACTTTAAAGGAAAACTGATTAAACTTTAGAAAATTTTATATTTGGTTTTTTGGCAGTTTTGAGAGACACGTCCTAACTTGTTTAAATTCCAAAAATAATTCAAATTTTAATGTTTTCTAATAAAAATAGTACAGATGAATTCATATTTTCAATTGTTCAAGATTGCAATAATAGTTACAATTAGAAGGAAGTTATATTCGTTGAATATGTAACTGAAAGTTAAATTAAATAAAATTATAAACGTTCATAATTTTTTATTGTTAGTTACAATTATAAGGATGTAATCGTCTTTGAAAATGTAAATGAATGTAAAACAAAACAAATTTCTGAATGCTCATAATTTGTATTGTTTATTATTCTAATAAAAAAATTCTTTTCGAAAAAAAGTAAGGCTGTATAATTGTAAAAAAATATTAAGAAATAAGCCAAATATTAATTAAAATTGTAATTTTGTATTTAAAAATAATTAGCCCAGAAATAAATCATATTTTCAATTGCGTAATATTTCAAAAATAGTTTAAATTTGAAAGAAGTCACAGTCGTCGAAAATGTAACTAAAATGAAAAAAAAAATGAATTACTAAATATTCATAAGTGTGAGGCTACATAACTTTAAAAATAAATATTAATAAGTGAGCCAAAATATTAATTAAAATTGTAATTTTTTCTTTAAAAATAATTAGCCTAAGATGAAATCATTTTGAATTGCTTTAGATTTCAAAAATAGTTTAAATTTGAAGTCATAGACGTCGAAAATGTAACTAAAATAAAAATAAAACACGGCTGTTTATACGGCGCTCTCGATTGGTCCAGCTTAAATGTTTTATAACTAAAAAACTAAAACTTCAACTGATTTTTGGAAAAGGAATTTTCTATTTATTTTTTTAATTTTGATATGGCTATATAAGTCCGAACACTTGAGTCTGGGACACCCTGTATAGCCGTATACAAATAAAAAAAAATAAATAAATAGAAAATTCCTTTTCCAAAAATCAGTTGAAGTTTTAGTTTTTGAGTTATAGAATATTTAAGCTGGTCCAATCAGGAGCGCCACATAAACAGCCGTGTGTACGTGAGCGTCATTTCGACGCAGTGTTATCGAAGCGAGCGCGGAGGTGGGGTTAGCGACAAGAGAACAATACTTTGAAATCCCGCTCACGTACACACGGCTGTTTATATGGCGCTCCTGATTGGACCAGCTTAAATATTCTATAACTCAAAAACTAAAACTTCAACTGATTTTTGGAAAAGGAATTTTAGATTTATTTTTTTTATTTTTATGTGGCCATATAAGTCCGGACACTTGAGTCTGGGACACTGGGTCTGGGATATATATATATATGTTACAGGCAAAGTCCGAAGTGCCGGCACACCGAAGTCTGCCTAGGCCCTCCGCGAATTGCCTGAGCGGTGTCAGGCAAAGTCCGAAGTAGCACTTTCACTTCGGACTCTGCCTAGGCAAATCGCGAAGTGCCCGACAGGCGCAGGCAAAGTCCGGAGTAAGAATAAAACCTTTGGGCTTTACTTTTTCCGCTGCAAAGTGCGCTGGCTCGGGAATTTACAATTCAAAATAGTCTACAGGTCGCAACTCTGAATGGATTTAAACGTTTTTTTTTTTAGAAATGATCAGCAGTAAATTTTTAAGAAAGCTTATGGAGTATATTTATCAATTTTTGTTTCAGTATAATTATTTATTCAACGCAAGTTTTTTTCTCTAAAGAAAATAAAAAATAATCTCAATATGTATCATATTTAATTTAGATGTACTTAGGAAATATAAGTAATTCATTTGTAATATTTTTATTGTTCTTTAGTATAAATAATTTCCGAATTCAAGCCTTTTCAGGAAAAACCGATTATTTAAAGCGAATTTACGGACTATATATTCCATACAATTCACCAGTCTATTATTTGTAATAATTAGATTATTAATAACAATAATAACAACAATAATATAATAATACAGATCAGGATGTTCAACTCATAGGCGGAAATACCATTCAACCTCTTGGTATTGGAGAAACATATACATATCTTGGAATACCGCAAGCGGAAACCCAAAATGTGCATAACTTGAAAACGGCCCTTGGAAAAAGGTATCGCCAAATTCTCAGAAAAATTTGGGCTTCCGAATTATCTGGAAAGAATAAGATCCAGGCGACCAATATGCTGGCCATTCCTATACTGCTCTACACGTTTGGTGCAGTAAAATGGAACGTCGATGAGTTAAAACAACTTGATCGAAGCACACGCAAGATGATGACAATTCAACGAAGTCTTCATCCTAGATCTTCCGTACCTCGAATATATCTCCCTCGCGATAAAGGAGGTAGAGGATTGCTAAGCTTAGAGTGTCTTCATCGAAGAACGGTTCTGGCTACAGCCTGTTCAGTTCTAAAAAGCACGGATTCCCTTATGCGACTCGTACATCAACATGAAGTCGCCAATGCTGCGGTGTTTCTATACCATGCAGCAGATAGGGCCGCAGAGGAGCTTGACCTCCCATTTGATTCCAGCGACATTACACATGGCCTAGCATCACTAACACCTCTGGTGCTCAAAAGTCGTATACAGGAAGCAGAACATACGCTTCTACTAAGAGAACATGCTGAGAAACCCCTCCATGGTAAGTTCTACGGCATCCTACGTAGAGAAGAGCTCTCGATGGGTCTGACCAACATGTTTCTCAAGTCTGCTGGATTGAGATCGGAGACCGAGGGATTTCTTTTTGCCTGTCAAGACGGCGTCATAGACACCTTAGTTTACCGCGAGCGCATAATGAATATACCTGTACGCGATACCAACTGCCGAGCTTGCAAGCTAGAGCCCGAAACACTTGGACATGTTCTCAGTGGATGCTCTAAATATGCACGCTGCGCGTACATAGAGAGACACAATGCAGCTCTAAAAGTGATATATTACCATCTTAGGCATTTCTATGGTGTTGATCTATTGCCCGTCTTGCCATACGCCCAGGGGGAACTCGAGTCAGTCGTGGAGAATGATCAGTGTAAGATCTACTGGAATTTCTCATTCTCCACCACTCAACGTATCAGTGCTACGATGCCTGACATTGTCCTCCAAGATCTGAAGAACAAGATCATTTACGTGATTGAATTCTCGGCACCAGCCGATGGTAATATCACGGCGAAGGAGGGAGAAAAACAGGCGAAATATCAAGCACTTCTTTTCGAGCTGAGTAAGCTGTACCAAGGCTACAAAGTCCATCTTATAATTCTCATAATCGGCTGCCTTGGAGGTATGAAAGCTTCATTTATTAGCCAACTCAACAAGATTCCGGCTTGCCAGCGTCAGGCTCATTTCATCGCGAACCGGATGCAAAAGGCTGTTCTCCTGGGATCACTCCATCTGGTCCGTCAACACTGTTCCTCTTAAATTCTACAAAGATTGGTAGCTCTAAAAAAGTATCCAGAGGTGAAACCTTCATCTCCAACTGTCTTGTCTGCCGCGTAAGGTCATCCGCGGCTAGAGACCTGACTCCAGGGAACAGTGTTGCCCGATGTTATCACGCGTAAATTTCCCGCTCTTGCTTACCTTCTAGGACAGAAGGAGCAGAAGCGGATGACGTACACGTTCCAGTAGCTTTGGGATTGGTTTCTTTAAGGAATCATGATCGAAGCTTCCGGAGCCTACAACTTCCCTAATAATACAATAATAATACAACATTATACAGTAATTATTAATATAATTAAATTAATAATGAATTATTATAAATGAATTATTTTATTATTTATTTTATTATTATTGATATTATTATTAATGAATTAAAATAATAATTATTAAAAAAATAAAAAAATCCAAAAATAACGAAAAATGCCTTCGACATATTGGGCTGTAACAATCTTAAACCCTGGACATTAATTCTCAACAATACTAATAATAAAAATAATATGATATAATAATATAATAACAATAATTGGCAAATAAAAAATCTGTCTTTGATTGAATATCTGATTTTTAAATGGTTTATAACAACAATGATTTTAATTATTGAGAGCTTTTAGACACCGAATATCATTTTTAAAATCTAATTCTTAGCAATTACACTTCAAAACAAAATTTCCTTCCAATGTCGTATAAGTTTCGTACCTAATGGAAAATTTGTCTCCCCACTCTCTCCCACTACCCTTTTATTTAGGTACTTTATTTAAAACTAATGTACAGACTATAAATTCCATACAAGTCACGAGTCTATTATTTGTAATAATTAGGTTATCAATAACAATAATTGTTTATTGTTGATTTAATTGATGGAAAATGATTCATTATACGTGTAAAATGCTTTCTATCATAAAAGATATACTATAATTTTTTCTCAGCTTTTCAGTAAATAGAGACAGTAATAGGTGTTTCGCTTGAAAAATTTGTTATTAACATTCAAAATGTTCTATTTGGCTATTTGACTCAAAGACAGATTTTTTATTTTTCACTAAACCTTAGTATCATTGTTTAAAAAGTATTTCAAGATATATCTCAAAAATTAAAATCATTGTTATTATAAACCATTTAAAAACCAGATATTCAATCAAAGACAGATTTTTTATTTGCCAATTATTGTTATTATATAACTATATCATATTATTGTTATTGTTGACAATTAATGTCTCAGGCTTGAGATGGTTACAGCCCAATATGTCGAAGGCATTTTTGGTTATTTTTTTTTTTTTTGAATAATTATTATATTAATTCATTAATAATAATAAAATAAATAATAAAATAATTAATTTATAATAATTCATTATTAATTTAATTATATTAATAATTACTGTATAATGTTGTATTATTATATTATTGTTGTTATTATTGTTATGTAGTCAATATATTTAAGTTAAACAATTTTGAATTTTGCGCCTCGCGATGCAAGTGACATCTATAGATGGCGATTGATTGTCAGAAATCGATTCTTCCGTTCGACATTGGAACAAAGGAGTCAGTCTTGTATCAGCCATACTTGAATAAACTTATCTTACGTTTTCTTATTAAAACGGCCTTTTTATCTACCGCTCGACCATCCCCTTCTGTGACTACAGTTATCAGAAGTGGGATTCGAGAGGCCTCGGGTATTCGGGAAACCGGAAAATCAATTGAGACGCAAGTGTTTGTCAAAATCGTTTCGACGGTATGAAACGTAGGTAAATCGTTTCGGTGGTGAAGTCGAACAAAGGATGGACGCGTGACGCAGTTACGTTTACACCTCGGGCGATATTCGGCTATGGGTGCCGACGAGATTTGTTAAATACGGTTATTGGGTGCCGTCGTGTTGTGTGAGATTCGGCAAAAGGATAATACATGCCGACGTGTTCGAGTTGATTCTAAGATTATCGGTACGAGAAGCCGATGTGTATTGGCGTAAAAAGCCAACGTGTTCGTGAATTGGCCTGTGTCCCGTAAGCCAAGTGTGGAAAAAAGAATACGGCTACAAAAAACCGTCGTGTGGAAAAAAGTTTACGATTATAAAAAAAACCGTCGTGTGGAACAAAGGCAAGTGTATTGAAATTTAGTGACTGGTGACGTGTTTAGGAATTCGGCAGGTGACGCCTACGCGTTCGAGAAAATTCGACTGGTGACTCAGAGAACGTTCTCGAATTTTCGAGCAGAGACAAGATGGCGTCAGTGAACGGGAACAATGACGGGGTGGATCCGAATATTCATCATGGGTCTTCTGAAAGTGAAGATTTCCACGGGTTTGATCAAAACGGGCAACCTCTTCACTTAGATGATGATATGCATAGTGTGGCTGGATCTGAAGATTCTGGAGTCTACAGAGCTCCAGTAGGAGGAGCAGTCATGGCAAATGTTCAAGACATTATTGCAGCGACTACGAGGGCTGTGATGGAAGCCATGCGAATTGGAGGTCAGATGGGCAACAATGGGAATCATCAAGAAGCTGCACAGAGGAATAATACTAGACCAGCAGCGCCCAAAATACAGTGAAATCGGAGATTTGATTCCACTATTTGGCGACGATGAGGAAGACGATGTCGAGAGATGGATTCGACGAGTTGATGAAATCCAAGCGGCTTACGAGGTTCCAGACAACATTATCAAACTTCAAGCTTCGAGAAGATTGAAGAAGCGCGTACTAGACTGGTACAATAATACGCCCGGAATTGTTGGAAAATCATGGGCTGAGCTGAAAGCTGAGTTAACAGCAGTCTACAAGTGTCGCGAAGATCCGCTTACTCGAACAAAGAAGATGGAAGCCAGAGTTTGGAAGGTGGGAGAGAAGTTCTCCACATATTTTCAAGAAAAGTTGAAATTGATTAATAAACTAGAGTTGGCAGAAGAATTGTCTATTGAGTATATGATAGAAGGGATACAAGATTTTTTGATTAAGACGCATGCACGAGCAGGAAATTATAAAACACTCATAGATCTGTTAGATGGTATGCAGAGAATTACCAAGGACGAGCCACGTAAAGATTTACGGAAAGGACCTGGTGGAAAGCAGTATGGAGAACCTGGTTCTAATTTTAAGGCGACTAAAGCTGCAGAAAGTAAAGCAGAAGACTTAAAATTGATTGGAGTCATGCCATCGAGAGCAAGGTGCTATAACTGCCATGGATTTGGACATTTGGCCAGCGATTGTAAAAGTTCTCCCAAGGAACGTGGAGCTTGTTTTAAATGTCATCAGACTGGCCATCAAGCACGCCAGTGTCCTGCTGGATCTTCAAGAACACCTGGAAACAATGGGAAAATTGCAACGGAGTCTTCGAAGGGGAGAGAAGAAACTACAGCTGTCATCGAGAGATCAGCCGATAAACCCGCAAAACTATCCAACAGCGATTCTACATTGTCATCACAGGAGAGAATTCCACTCATCGAGCCAGGAACGACGGACACCGTTCTACTAAGCAACGCACGAGACGATAAGTATTTTATAGAAGCTTTAGTTGATAATGGTAGTCCGATTTCCTTGTTAAAAAATAAAGTTTATCTTCGAGATTTCCAATACTGTAATTTTTTTAGCGAATCTGAACAACGAGTATTATATGCGGGAATAAACTATTCGCCGTTAGATATAGTGGGCTTTATTAAAGTAGATGTTAGGTTGCAACCATTAAATGGTAGAATATTTTCGGTTAAATTTGCGGTGGTGCCAGACACGACGATGAGCTATGATGCGATTTTGGGGCGCGATTTTCTAAATACCCCAGGGTTAACTTTGATAAGACGTAAAACGGTAACTTTTGAATACGAAGATGCGGAGAATGACATAATGTTCATTAATCTTGTAGAGCAGGAACCTGATAAATTAATTGATTTGTCGGCGAATCAAATTGGATCTAAAGTTACATACGACCATAAAAATATGTTGAAAATTTTACTAGATGAGTATCGCGAGAAACCGGAAGTGTCTAGTCCAAGTTCTTTCGATATGGAAATCAATCTAACCTCCAAGGTGCCTTTTTATTTTAAGCCGCGTAGATTGTCATGGGACGAACTTTTAAAACTGCGGGAAATTATTAAGCGACTTTTAGATCAAGGGTACATAAGATCGAGCCAATCAAATTACAGCAGTCCAATAGTTTTAACCAAGAAAAAAAATGGAGAACTTAGGTTATGTGTTGATTTTCGTGAATTGAACAAAATAACTATACGTGAGCATTTCCCTCTACCACGCATAGATGATCTTTTAGATCGACTACATGGTAAGGTTTGGTTTACAAAACTGGACTTGAAAGATGGTTTTCACCATATTAGAATGTCCGAGAATTCGATTAAGTATACAGCGTTTAGTACTCCGGAGGGACAATATGAATATTTACGAACGCCATTTGGACTTGTAAATGCGCCGTCTTATTTCCAAAGGTATTTACATTTCATTTTCCAAGATTTGATTAACGAGGGTAAACTGCTCTTATATTTGGACGATTTCTTGATTGCGACTGAAAGTCTCGATGAAAATTGGTCGGTTTTAAGGGAGGTTCTAAAATTGATGGCGAAACACGAATTGAAACTACGTTTAGACAAACGTATTTTCGGGGTTTTAGAAATCGAGTACTTAGGTTACCACATTAGTAGTTATGGGATTCAATCGAGCCGAGAACACGTCAAAGCGATTTTAGAATATCCCTTACCGAAAAGTGCGAAACAAGTTCAGCAGTTTCTAGGGCTGGTTGGTTTTGTACGTCGTTTTATACCCAACTTTGCCCTGATATCCAAACCGTTGTATGACCTCCTAAAAAAGGGATCCGAATTTGTTTTTGGGGAAAAAGAGATGCGAGCTTTTGAGACTTTATTAGATTATTTGACTACCGAGCCTGTCTTAGCTGTTTACAGCCCTGCTCTCTACACAGAGCTACACACAGATGCGAGCGCGTTAGGATTTGGGGCTATTCTTTTGCAGCGGCAAAAAGATAATCAATTACATCCTGTATTTTATTTTAGCAGGCGAACTACCGACTTAGAAAGCAAATACCACAGTTACGAGCTAGAGATGCTAGCCATATATTACGCGTTAGAACGATTTCGAGTTTACTTGACGGGAATACCGTTCGTAATATGCACCGACTGTAACGCGATAAAACAAGCCCTAAATAAAAAAGAGATTAACTCGCGTATTAACCGATGGGCTTTGTTTCTTCAAACTTTCTCGTATAAGATAGAACACAGAATCTCTGAACGTATGAGGCATGTTGATGCTCTTAGCCGTGAAGTCTTTGTAATCGAGCCTTTGACCTTCGAACAAGAACTTATGTACAAACAGTTGTCTGATCCAGAACTAAAAGAAATCCGCGAATCGTTAGAGCAGGGAGATAGTGATAGGTACGAAATACGTAATGGTTTGCTCTTCAGGAAGTACAAGGATTCTTCTCTTTTTTTTGTACCTGCGACTATGATCAATAGTGTAATTAGATCTTGTCATGACGATATCGGTCACGTTGGGGTTGATAAAACTGTCGAATTGCTCTTGAGGGTGTATTGGTTCCCAGAGTTGCGTAAGAAGGTAAAAGAATATGTGGGCAGTTGCTTGAAGTGCTTAGTGTATTCTGTGCAATCTGGTAAGAGCGAAGGTGAATTACATCTGTGGGATAGGGCCAAAAGACCTTTCGAAGCAAGTTTTATCGACCACTACGGACCCTTGAAATCCGCGAGTCTTGGCTACAAGCATGTCTTTCTGATTGTAGATGGTTATACCAAATTTGTAGTATTCTACCCTGTAAAGTCGACATCAGCGAAAGAAGTAATAGCGAAAATTGAGAATTATATTCATCACTACGGTAAAACGAGATCTTTGGTTTCCGACAGAGGAAGTTGCTTCATTTCTCAGGAATTTGATCAGTTTCTAACTGTAAAAGGTATTAAACATATCAAAGTAGCAGCTGGCACTCCTCGCGCGAATGGCCAAGCTGAACGTGTATTTAGATTTTTGAGGTCAACTTTGTCCAAAATAGCTGGGTCTTCGGATTGGAAAAAAGGACTAGAAGATGCGCAATTTGTAATAAACAACACTGTAAATAGATCGATAGGTTGTTCACCAGCTCGTCTTCTTTTTGGGGCGGACCAAGTAGGGTTACCTGATGAGGATTTCAGAAAGGTTTTGTTAGAAATTGAGGACGAAGAGGAACCACCCGAGCTTAGAGCTAAATTGCGTCAAAAAGCCGATGTAATCTGCGAGAAAATGCGGTTGAAAAACAAACAAGCGTTCGATGAAAAACATAAATGTCCTACCAATTACAAAAGTGGCGATTATATTATGATACCGAATGTGGTTACTGAAAAAGGTGTTAATCAAAAATTGTTACCTAAATTTAAAGGACCCTACGAAGTAAAGAAGGTCTTGCGTAATGACCGTTACCTAATAGGAGATATCGATGGGTTTCAAATAACTCAAAAACCGTTTTCTAGTGTTTATAGCTCTGATAGAATGCGTCCATGGGACGGACAAACAATGACTCTATTCGAAGACAATCCTGATGATCGGGGCGATCATTTGTCAGGATAGGCCGAGCTGTAGTCAATATATTTAAGTTAAACAATTTTGAATTTTGCGCCTCGCGATGCAAGTGACATCTATAGATGGCGATTGATTGTCAGAGATCGATTCTTCCGTTCGACATTGGAACAAAGGAGTCAGTCTTGTATCAGCCATACTTGAATAAACTTATCTTACGTTTTCTTATTAAAACGGCCTTTTTATCTACCGCTCGACCATCCCCTTCTGTGACTACAGTTATTAATAATCTAATTATTTATGTTTTCTAAGTACATCTAAGTTAAATATGATACATTTCGAGATTATTTCTTATTTTCTTTAGAGAAAAAAACTTGCGTTGAATAAATAATTCTACTGAAACAAAAATGAATAAATATACTCCATAAGCTTTCTCACAAATTTACTGCTGATCATTTCTAAAAAAAAATAACGTTTAAATCCATTCACAATTGCGATCTGTAGACTATTTTGAATCGTAAATTCCCGAGCCAGCGCACTGTGCAGCGGAAAAAGTAAACCCGAAAGGTTTTATTCTTATTCCGGACTTTGCCTGCGCCTGTTGGGCACTTCGCGATTTGCCTAGGCAAAGTCCGAAGTGAAAGTGCTACTTCGGACTTTGCCTGACACCGCTCAGGCAATTCGCGGAGGGCCTAGGCAGACTGCGGTGTGCCGGCACTTCGAACTTTGCCTGTAACATATATACCCAAAGGTGAGGAATGAAAAAAATGGTACAAAATTGTCCGGCGTGACATGTGCCATACGACATCTTTAACGACAACAATATATTGTTGCGAAGATCATTTCAACGCCATAAGTAAATATTTTTATTTCGAATAGAAAAATATATTTAAAATATGCTTTTTTGATAACATGAAGTTCGTAATTGACTTATGTTCAACGGTGTTATATATATATGGGGTGCCGGGATGCATGTGAGCTACAACAACCTCGTGAAATCAAATCGTTTATTCACGCAACAAGTATTATAAAATAAAATATTTATAAAAGTAATTATAAATCTGATAATTATGAATTTTATAACAATTTTATAGAAGTATTTGGGAAAGTATTTATAAAAGCAACTATGAACAAAAGTGAGGTTAGGTTTTTTGAATATAATATATTGCATATATGTTAGGATTCGCCTGAAGCAATTATCATTCTCAATTATTAATCAAGTAAATGAATAAAAATAAATGTTTCAAAATGTTATCGTCATTTATGCCGTTTACTTACTTTTTCGCTGTCACTCCTCGAGTGACAGCAACATTAAAACAGGAGCACTTCGCGAAGAAATCGCTATAATATGTACTTACTTTTGGCAAATTATCCGAACTGGCTTTAACGTATCCAGGCATATTGATACTTTATAAAAATAAACCATTTTTGCCAAAAAAACGCTGATAATTATTTTTATGACCATGTATTTTCTTCGGTTTTGACGGCGCGTGACGTCACACCACGTGTTTCGAGCCGTGAGGGCGCCACATGTTATCTTTTATAAATCGACATTTACGGTGGATATTTGATCACTTTTTAATAAATTATTATAAATTACTAAATAATAGAAATTGAGTTTGAATTTCACATTTTAATTCGTTGGGAGAAAAAGTTTATAAAAAACTCAACTATAAGGCAAACAAAATTTGTGTGGATGACCCTATTGTTTAAATAATTAATGATTCTGGTAAATTTACCAAGCAACATAGAAAAGAGTAATCGGAAAGATATTCTTAATTGACTCCGTAAACAAATTGTGCCTATTCCTTAAAAAATAGCCAAAGTCTTAATATGTTTATAAAAATTGTTTGAATAATTAATAAGTATTGCAAATTTGCAAAGTCTCGTAGAAAATAGTTACTGGAAATACATCTTTGGTGATTCCGTAAACAAATTGAGCCTATTCGTTTAAAAATTGTAAAATTCTTAATTTTTCGATAGAAAATCCTTAAATAATGAATAATCTAGTAAATTTACAAAGCAAAATAGAACAGAGTCATGGGAAAGACATTCTTAGTTGACTCTGTAAACCAATTGTGCCTATTCCTTGGAAAATAGACGAACTCTTCATTTGTTTATGAAAATTGTTTAAATAATGATTAAATCTCTTAAATTTGCAGAGAATTATAGAAAAGAGTCATCGGAAAGATATTCTCAGTTAATTTTGTGAAAAATTGAGCCTATTCCTTGAAAAATAGCCAAACTCTGAATTTTGTTATGGAAGTTGTTTATATAATTAACACTTCTTGTTCGTTTATAAAGTAACATGGAAAAGAGCCAACGGAAAGATATTCTTAGTTGACTCCGTAAACAAATTGTGCCTATTCCTTGAAGAACAGCCAAATTCTGAACATGTTTATGAAAATTGTTTAAATAATTAATCATTATTGTAAACGTGCGCAGTATCATAAAAAAGAGTGATTGGAAATACATTATTTATTGATTCTGGAAACAAATTGAGCCTATTCTTTAAAAAATAGCCCAACTCTTCATTTGTTTATGAAAATCGTTTAAATGATGAAAAAATCTTGGAAATTTGCAGAGAATTATATAAAAAAGTAATTGGAAAGACATTCTTATTTAGAGAAGTTGTAGGCTCCGGAAGCTTCGATCATGATTCCTTAAAGAAACCAATCCCAAAGCTACTGGAACGTGTACGTCATCCGCTTCTGCTCCTTCTGTCCTAGAAGGTAAGCAAGAGCGGGAAATTTACGCGTGATAACATCGGGCAACACTGTTCCCTGGAGTCAGATCTCTAGCCGCGGATGACCTTACGCGGCAGACAAGACAGTTGGAGATGAAGGTTTCACCTCTGGATACTTTTTTAGAGCTACCAATACATAAGGCGTAGGGATGTGGCGACCCCATCGCCCGAGAGCTCCTGCTCTTGCAGTCAGCCGCGTTGCTTTGGGCTAACTCCCCAATGCAATGAATTATGCGGTTACGACACAAGTATCGCGCAGTGCCACCCACAATAGGCCTCTCTCGGATGGAGGCCATGGTTCAGTTGGGAGTGGCAATAGGAACGAACCGAGGCGACGACCAGGCAATGACCCCGGACAAACGCGAGAACATCGATTTAAATGGTCGGACCAACTCAGGAGGGACCTTCTTACCTGTTGGCAAAGAAGCTCACCGGCACGGAGAGGATACATTCTTATTTATTATTATTATTATTATTATTATTATACCATTAAGCCATTTCCCTTTCGGGGTAGGCGTGACTTGCTCGGTGAGGAAAGGAGTAATGCGAGGTAGGGGGTATAGATTTTTTTAGTTTCATCTAGAATTCTCGTGTTATTTATTTAAATGAATCCGACCTAGGTTGCTGATCAATCTCTCTAGCGATCACCCCAAGTGAAGAGCCTCACAAAAGTGTTATGTGTGGTTCCCTACTTGGGCCCATTAGTATCCAAGGTCTTTGTTTCAGGCGTCATTCACTCTATTGTCACTCTGTTTAGAAACAATTTGTCGCCACACTTTTTCTGTCCTGGCATACGACTCTAGCATCCTTCACGTCCATGCATTTTTTCGTGCAGGTTATGCAGAAGCAGGTTATGACAGCTATAGAGAAACAGTGTTCCATCTCGCCCCAAATTGTAGTTTTCATTCATATTTAATATTAAACATTTGTCGTCAAAAAATGTATAAACCCCATTAAATAAAATGCAATAATTAATCTTCACAAAAAGCGTTAGAAAAATATATATTCTGAAATTTTCAGTACTTAATTTCCATTTGAAATCACCTTGAAATAACAGAATCTACCTCCTTAAATTGCATCGTTACTGTCTCCTTGTGCTATTTAATATTTTTCATTTTTTTCTTTTTTGAGAACTGATGAATCAGTTCTTCTATCTATTCCTAAAAAGAACAGTTCTGAAAACCATGCATTCATACATCTTAACAGAGAATTGGGTGACCCGTCCCACCCTGGTCTCCCCTGCGACTACGTTTGAAGGGTGGATATTCAAAGTCGTATAACCGCCAATTTTTCAAATTTTTTTTTATTTTTTATTTCGAAACTCTAAGCTGATGCCGTCATTTCAGCGAAAAGAGCAAGTCAAAATTCGCAATAGTTTTATTGTGAGAATTTTACGAACATTGCATTTTACATTGTATAATTAACAAAATGCGAGCGTTTTTCCGCTCTCCTGTAAGAAATTGGAAATGGCGGTTACACGACTTTGAATATCCACCCTTCGTTTATAATCGAGTTCAGGTATTTCTATTGCCAGTCGACAAAAAAAAATAGTTGTTCCCAAAATCTGAAAAAAATCTTTTTCATAACACGCGCATCGAAAGTTCGACTTTCGTTGCCTCTTGAGCGGGTCAAAAATTGTGTTTTCAACCCCAGACTAGAAAGTTGAAACAGGCGACTGCTAATCACTCAAAAGTCAGCGAAAACCGAATTTCCGATGCGCTTGTTATGAAAAATATCGTACATAGCTCGTGGCGAATGGCGGCGATGTCTGACTCGTGTGACTGCTGTTCGAGCGAGCAACGCGAGGACAGCAAACTTCACACTCGTCAGAAATTGCTGCATTTTTCATTTTAAAAAGATATTTATTGTTCATAATTTTACAGAAGAGCAATACAGAGTTGTCTTATCTATTGTGCAGTTTTAATTTAGATACCTAGTTCCCAGCTGGAACTTTTCCTCTTATTAATTATGTGATTTGTGTATTGTTCAAGTTTTATTGTTAATTGATCGCAATATCATTTTATCGTCCTAGATTTAAAGTTAAAAACTTGTACAAAAAACTGATAAATTATCAGTTAATCTTAAAACTAATATAACAAATATAGCAATAACAAAAAGAGATCATATTTTCTGCGCGTATGGATGACGCCTAGAATCAGAATCCAAATCTCTGGCTAAATAAAGCAGAGACGGGGCTTCAAAGTCCAGCCACCTCCTGCACCCATGAAAATCATTACGTTAATGTTTTTAATAAGTCTCAGAGGCTTATAGTTAAGTAAAGTTTGGAGGCTAGATCGGATGTTGAGGCTCCCATAGTAGCATTTGATAAGGCATATTGTGTGTCAATTTAAATGGCATTTCATTTGTACATTTATAAACGATAAGTTCCTCATTGAGTTCCTGGATATTCCCAATTTGATTTGTATAAAATTCCTTAGTTAGGCTATAAATATGACTTCTAATAGGTTCTAGGTTATATTTTTTGTGCAGTTCTACATTTTTATCTCTAGGATTAGCATTAGCAATCATTCGTAGACATTTATTTTGGATTCTCTGTAGCACATTTAAGTTAGAATTATTGGTTCCTGACCATATTGGTGCTGCATACGTTATTAATGGCCTAATAATTGATTTATACAGGATCAATTTATTTTTGACGGCTAGTTTACTTCTACTTCCTATGAGACAACTTAAAAATCCTATCATACGCATAGCTTTCTTTTTAATTTTATCTATACGTTCTTTATATTTCAACTTAGAACTAATTGTTAAACCTAGATAGACACCGCTAGTTTTCGGTAATATCTTAGTTTCCATCATGTACAAATCTAGGAACGCTTCTTTCCTATTGTTATGTTTAAAAATAATAAATTCAGTCTTTTCCGCATTTATTTTCAACTTCCATCTACTAAAATAGTCAATGAGCATATCAAGATAAATTTGAATTTTGTGAACGGCTAGCCTAATTCTCCACGACGCTATACATACAGAGCAGTATCATCCGCAATCATAGATAATAATTTAACTACTTCAGTTCTCGGTATGTCATTGGTATGGTAAATAAAAAGCACCGGGCCTAATATGGAACCCTGGGGCACTCCTGCATTTATTTTCCTCTCAGACGAGGTTGTACTATTTGCAGTAACCACAAAAGATCTATTTTTCAAATAGCTATTTAAGATTTTTAAGATATATAGTGGAAAGTTATAGTTTGACAGTTTGTAAATGAGACCCTCATGTCAGACCGTATCAAAAGCTTTTTCTATGTCCAACATTACTAGAGCTGTTGTTTTTATTCACGTTAGCATTTGTACTTCTGTAATTTGTTACTCTGAATAATTGTTTAACTGTGCTTTTGCCTTCAACGAATCCAAATTGTTCAGGAATTAAATATTTATTAATACAGAAATTGCTGCCTTTCACCCCTAGCTATATACAGTGATGGGCGCTGCTCGGTATTTCACAGTCATGACCAATCCTGATCGGCCATGACGGTAAATGTTAGTAAAACGCGGTCAGACCCAAATATTTCCACCAGAAAAGGCTTTTTTGATAGACAAAAGTGGTTTATTTGTTAGGATTTAGCCTATGCTAAACTTGTACAAAAAGTTTTTCGGTTCTAAATGTTCCAGTTATTCTCAAAGTAATAAAAATTCCAAAAAGCTGAGCATAGCAGACGACACTTTTGACAGTTTCGCGCGAGTTTCGAGGAGAAATTGAAAATGACACTTTACAAATTTACAAATAACATTGAAAATCTGTTGCATTTGTTAAGTAATATTTTAATAAATCATAGTTAGTAGTGTGCTGAGTTATTTTGAATAACATTTCAATGAATATGACACTTAAACATTCAGTTAAGTATTGTGTATCGTATAAGTTACATTCCCTAAATGAAAATACTGTTTTTTGTCTTTAAATAAAATAAAATTGATATTTAGTTATTATGAATTTATATTTATGAGTAGTTTGTGTAAATAATTTATTACTTGTATGTGAAGAAATTCAATAAGGCAATTATTATAATTAAAAATAAGAACAATAAAGTAAAATAAAATTGAATTATTTGAATGGGAATAAAAGAGAATGGTTTAAAACATTTGTTTAAATCATTTTTCTTGGGAATTACGAAAATTTTTGTAACATCTCTCAAATTTACACGAATTTTTCTTCAAAAAATCAAAACTTCAGTCAATTTTTTGTTCATGCAATGGTACTGAATTAGTCCAGCAATTCTTTTTCCATTAATTATTATAATATTCTTTTGAAGATGTTCGTGTCAAATAAAATTTCTTAATAACATGCAAACTTTCTTTATTTCTCTTTATATGTAGAAGGAGAAAAAAAATATAGAAAAAATCGTCTAAATGTGAGAGTTGTGACACAAATTTTCCTAATCCCCGAGAAAAATAACGTTAAAAAATGTTTTAAACAATTCTTTTGCTTGAAAACCCATTCAAAGAATAAAATTTTATTTCACTTTCATTGTTCCCATTTTTAATTATAATAATTGCCGTATTGAATTTCTTCACATATAATTAATAACAAATAAATTATTTACAAAAATTACTCATAAATCTAAATTCATAATAATTAGATATCAATTTCATTTTATTTAAAGCAAAAAAAAACAGTATTTTTATCTATTGAATATAACCTATACGATACACAGTAATTAACTTAATGTTTAAGTGACATATTCATCGAAATGTTATACAAAATAACTTAGCATACTACTAACTATTATTTTTATAATATTACTTAGTAAATGCAACAGATTTTCAATGTAATTTGTAAATTAGTAAAGTGTCATTTTCAAATTCTTCTCGAATCTCGCGCGAAACTGTCAAAAGTGTCGTCTGCTATGCTCAGCTTTTTGGAATTTTTATTACTTTGAGAATAACTGGAACATTTAGAACCGAAAAACTTTTTGTGCAAGTTTAGCATAGGGTATGTCTTAACAACTAAACCACTGTTGTCTATAAAAAAACTTTCCTGCTGAAGATATTTGGGTCTGACCGCGTTTTACCAACTTTTACCGTCATGACCATTTACCGAGCAGTGCCCATGATTACTAAGCTATTGGGATCCGATGCGCTGCGATACACTATCTGGTGGCAGAATTTGAAACCTTCAACTCCAGGTAGATTTTGACAGATCGCATGGGCAATCGCTGAAAAATACTGTTCATTCAAAAATAAACAATAGATAATGCTTCAAAATTGATTTAGAATTAAGGCAGAAGTTTATTTTGTTATTTAACAATTTCTATTATGGAATTTTCCCCCCGAAAAACAAAAAACAAAGAGTTTTGCTGCGTGTTTGGCTGTTCGTCTACAGCGCGAAAATATGAAACGCTGCTATTTTTCCGTTTTCCTAAAGTCGGTGTATCACTTGTGACAATTAAAAATACGTTTGGAGAGCGCGAAAAGATTGATCAGCAAATAGCTTGGAAAATGCATTAAGAATGGTAAAACCTACAACTGACACCATGGTAGTTTGTTCCTTGCTTGCACTTTAAAAGCGAAGATTTTTACTGTTCTGGCTCAAGTAAATATTCGTTTATATGCCAGATGAAATAAATTGAAGTATTTATAAATGATAATATTTTAAATTATTAATAAAAAACATAATAATTATATTCCATTTTTTATAATTACTCGTCAAGAACATTAACCTCAAAAGAGCAAAATCTTGTTTTTAATTGATAATGACCGATTCCACTTCAAATCATGCAGAGAGGTCCAGGTTAGGGTTTCATAAGAAATTTACCTTTGAAAATATAATTCTTTAATGAAAATAAAGAGATACGTATTTCGTACTTTTTAGCCGACAAAAAAAATTATCTTACCAATTAGGAACTAATAAAGTTAACCTTCCATTTTAAGTTGTTTAAAATTTCTACAAAAAGTTCTTTACACTTTTTAAAGATTACATTCCATCGACTAAATAATTAATTTGTTAATTATTGCTGCCTCTGCACTCGACGTCTTCGATTTTCTTCATTTTTGAAAAAAATATCCGTTAAACATGTTTTCTATGTGCAAATTGTACACGATCTGTAGGAAGATATCACTTATTTTTCAGTAAATTATAGTAATATTCAATACATTTTAAGTTTTGTTGTACTATATAAAAATTTAATTCGATTGCTTTCAAAATTTTAATTCTAAACAACTTTGTGATCTTCACATTTACCCTTTTTCCTAGTAGTCGACGCACAAATTAAAAGTTTGGTTTTTCTGACAAAAAAAACTTTTCTTGTTGAAAAAATGTTTCACCTAAAAAAAAAAGCTTTTGTTTATACTGACATCCTAAACTGGATCTCTCTGCATGATTTGAAATGGAATCAGTCTGATAAGGATCCTTCAGGATTTTTCATTTTTGAAATATTTGTAATAATTTGTAATGATTTTCGCACGTAACCTGGCTTCCATTCAAAATCTACCTGGAATAGCGGCCATATTGAAATTATGGCGACGGTGGCGCACCCAAGAATTCAGATCCCAATATGTAATATACTATTTTTTCAAATCCTACTTTCGGGCAGGTGGGAAGGAAGACATTAATAATTAATTTTCCTTCGTGAACAATCGGCTCTTTTCACAGCTACCAATCATTTCAAACGATAGCGGAAATTCTATTGTTTCATAAACATTAACTAAACTCCCTTGTATTTAACTTGAGTCAGTCCCCACGAGAAAGCTAAGTTCAAAATATTATAAAATGTACAGATATTTGAATTTTTGAAAACTAGAATTGCAAAGTCCGAAATGCAAAACTTTCAAATTAATGAACCTTGACGACTGAAATTATATAACTAAAGTATAAAAATGTTTTACGCCATAAAAATTGTCTGATATGAATTGTTAAGGCTCTTATACTGAAAATTGTACAATTTATTAAAAAAATGTAAATATAAAGCTATAAAATTTTGAATTTATTGAATTTATTTACTTTTGGATGGTTTTAATTCAAGATTGTATATAAGAAAAATCACACAATTTAAGTTTTAAAAATCCTCATAATTACAGACTGAAATGGAATTTAAATGTAGAAACTTGAAATATATCCAATTTGAATGCATCGAAATTCAAAATCAACAGGTAACAGGGTGAAAATCTAAATTGGAAAAGATTATTTTCATTTGAAAATTCGAAACTATAAATTACGGAAAAATAAAAGATCAGGTATATACTCGAATTTTAAGGCATTCTGCTGTAGGTAGTTATAATTTGTTTTAGAATGTATTACATTAATTTTCAATAATTTATCTAAAAATTGAAACCGGTTTTAATCAAATATAAAACCAAAAATAAAAACCTAACCAGGCAATTCCAGATCACGATCACTAAACAATAATCATAATCATTTATTCAGTGCTCAAGCATATTGTTTACCGCCAATGTGTAAATATAGCCATACAAAATGAGATAAACAGATATATACTTACAAGATTTCGGGAATAGAGTTGTTGTCATTGAAAAATTGAACATTGAAGAGAACATCAAAGACAACAGTCACGCACTACACGCTATATTTACTAACGACATTCGTTTGATTCGCTGCATCTGCGTCATGCCACATACAATTTTTTATCAAGCATACATGATCATATGACATGAGTTTGACAGCGACAGTGGCACACTCTCCCAATTCAATACCTAATCCACTGCATATAGAGCCTGCAGGAATACACATACGCAGCCACGTACACTTGTACTCCGAAACGACAGGCACGTTAACGACGACACAGCGAAGCATCACCGAAGTCATCACTCTGAACCCTGAAGTAGACGGTCAACAACTGCAGCCAACCTAACCTCAACTCTTCTCCCTTGAGCTCATCTTGACTCAAAACGGACGATCATTTCATCATTTAGCAGCCGGTTCACCCAATTTTAACGAATTCAGTCTCTGATAATCCGCCCCGTGTCTTCTACCAAGGAAAAAAAGAAGCATTTTTTTCGTAAGTATTCCTCTCACTCCCTTGTTTTTTTCCCTCGATTGTCGCAGACGCGCTCTTTTCGGTTTGGCCAACGAAGCGTGCCGAAAACATCCGAAAATTCCCGAAAAGACCGGCCAACGGCCGCCGCATCGTTGCCGCGTAGATTCAGCCCGCGCAAACGTCGAGAACCAATAAAATCGTGATAATTACGTAAATATTTACGGGAAAGAGATAATATTTTCTCTACAGAGTGCATCGCCAAGGAACCAGCAGGTAAGAAAACTCGAGAAACCCAAGTCGGCCACGCTGCGGCCCGAGCTATCTTTGGCTTTACCTTCTCGCTAAAAACTAGTATTCGATATCGACTAATTAACCACAAGCAATGCCGAGTTGACCCTGTGTGCTTCTTCCTTGCCGACCACGTACCCCCCTTGCAATCTGAAGTTGGATAGTGTGCTTCGTAAGATTTTTTTACTAAAGATATCTTTCCTCGATTGAAGCTTTGCTTATCAATAAGAAGTCGCTATATCCGCTATAT